>OMKX01056431.1:0-11301 GCA_900302425.1 Brosme brosme
AAGATACATGAAGCAATGGACGCCTCTCTCTTCAGACTCAAGCTGTGTGGTGCCGTTTATTGGGTCGATTCTGCGTCTGTCCAGCTTTGAACTTCGACAGAGAATTGGCTCAACCGTTCTTCATAAATAAAAATGAATAAACTCAAACTCCAATAACATACGATGAGATAAGATAGCATTTTATTGACCACAGAAGGGAAATTTGGGTGAAAACAATAAAACGACAACATCATCCATCAATACATCTCAAATAAGGCTGGATGCGAACCTGCAACGCAGCAGAACGTCTGCTAATCTCACCTGGATCTTCTTGAAGATGATTTTGTCCCATATGCTGTCCTTCGTCACCACGCCACTTTCAAACGCCGCCAACTTCCTCCTGGACGCAAAGTTCAGCAGCCAGCGCTTCAGCGGCGACCCGGCCATGCCAAATATCTGTGGACACACGGTTTTGAAATGTTATGTGTGTGAACTGAGAGGAAGAGTCCTTGCATGTGTGAAGCAGGCTTGTCAACAAAGTGGATTCCGATTTTGAATTGAATAATAGTCCAGAGTATATAACCTCAGAAAGTATGAGGTGAGTGACTGGTTACTAATGATCTGAACATACTCCAATAGTGATGTAAGATATTGACGACATTGTAGTGACTGAGGACATTTAGCCATTATCACCACCGAAACATCTAGATAAATATAACTCCACACTTCCTGTTCCTCGGACCTTATCGAACATGCGGTTGAGAAGACGCGGAACGACGGGGAAGACAGTTGGTCTCAGCATCTTCATGTCGTCCATCAGCAGACGGATGTCCCCCTGGAAGAAGCCGATGCGGCCCCCGTTGATGAGGACGACCCCCTGGATCACAAGGCAACGCAGGTTACACACGGCGCAGTGTCACACGGCGCAGTTCCACGCAGCACCACCAGGGGGTGTTGGTGTGTAAGAACGAATCCAAAATCACAACTCACAGCAAATGCAATTTTCATATGCATTCCTAGACTATGGTAAAATAATTAATAGAAAGGTGTAAAAACATATTTGAAACAACTTGAAATGTAAGTCATGGCTTTTGTTTGAATGTATTTTAGTCATCAACTAATTACTATACAGTAAATATATTTTGTTTTGACAAAATGTTATTAAAGACAAAACGAACATGGATGTATTCACTTAGATTTAAAAAAAAGTCATCATTGCTTTGGCAAAATGTATTCACGGGTTTTACTCCTAAATAAGGATTCAACCGTGGTTAACAGTGCTGTCATTCAAACGCCAGCTCCAAATGTTTAGTGAAGCAGACATGATTGATAAGTGTATGATATGAGATGATATAGAATCATCTAATATGATATGCTACCGCATGATACGGCATTCGGCGAAAGTTGAAGGACTAATGGGTCGGCTATCCCAACTGCTAAGAGCACGACGTTAGCTCATGGAGCAGCTAACAGGATGAGGGTTAGCATTCCCACTGGGAGCTACCCATGCTAACACGGCCACTCATGGACTCAAGTAAGATGCTTAGCATAAAAGCATCTACATTTGGAGTACATTTTAGGACTATACATTCCCTGGGGACATTTCTCATGGAACATCCCCAAAGGCCTAACTAGTAATGACAAACACAAACAAGAGCCAAGAGCAAGCTGTAAACAGCTAGAGATCACTTTGTATCAGCTAGTTATGTATTGTTTCTAACAGGTTCAACTAACGTTTTAGAGGTCGTTTTTGGTATAATTAGTATCTAATCTAGTCGAGTTGATGTCACCCTTGTATTAACTTTTTATTAAAACATGCAGTTAGCTATGAGGCAAATACACAAATCATATTTTATTGACTTTGCCGGTGATAGATTTCCTCGCACTCTGCCAATAATTAATATAAATATCAAACTATTGGAATAAAGTTGTGAAAAAAACAGTGGCACCAATTCAACAATCCTGAGCAGATGTAAGAACGAAAACACAATCTGAAGAAATAAACAGGTGAACGCGTCTACATACCGCGACCACACGCTCAAACATGTGTGCTAGCGGGAGGAAGGACATGTGAATATCATGGGTGGTCAGCTTGCAATGTACCTGTGGAACACACACACACACACACACACACACACACACCTCAAGTCAATGAAGGCCTACCTCCACCACCCTCTCAAACATGTGGGCCAGAGGGAGGAAGGAGATGACAACATCTTGACTGCTGGGCTGCAAGACTTTCTGAGGCCCAGACATGAAGGTGAGACATGAAGGTGAGACAGCACAGAGGAGGAAAGGCACAGGAAGAAGAAGGAGAAAGCGAGTGTGAACTAAGGTAGCAGAAAGAAGATTAGAAAGTGTCTCAACAATGAAGAGTAAGGAAAACCACTAACAGTTAATTAACTATGGAGCTGGGTTAAATCCAAAATGGAGATCTGAAAGGACTATGTTAGAAGGACAACAGGATTCAAAGACGTAAAGTAACAATATAACAGAGGGATGCATTCATACACCTACCGAATATCTTAATATCTTAAAAAGTATCTTTTTAAAATCATCTTATAAACTCAGTGTTGTAGGGGTATGGTCTGAATCCTCGCAAACAATTTTACAGATCTGGTGTCCGTCAATTTAGAGTCCGAAAATGGCTAACCCAGTGTAGGAAATAGCCTAACCTGTTATGGAGCTAGCATAACCTTTATAAGGGAGGGAAAGGGAAGGAATGTTCAGAGAGGCTGAAGACTTTCAGCTTCAGGCATTTCAGGAAGCAGGATGGAGTTCTAGTTCCCTGCATGTTTTTTCAAGTTAACTGCTCCAACACCTCAAGCAACACCCCAAGGTGTTGTTGTCTTAATCTATCTAGTCCAAACAACCACACCCGAAGTTGTTGGGTCAACAGACATGTTGTTTACCTCCGTCAGTTCAAGGAAGGCCGCGGTGTTTGAGATGACATTCCCATGTGTTAGCATCGCACCCTTAGGGTTCCCTGGAAAGACAGTCAGGATTAGGTATTGATATTCATATCACTTCATTTGAATGTGCCCACACATGCACTGACGTGGACTCTAGTGAGGGTTTACCTGTGGTCCCTGAGGTGAAGCACACTAGTGCCAGGTCATCTGGTTTTGGAGGCTGTGGCACATTAAAGAGACGAACAGGAAACAATCACTATCACACAGAACATTTACTACAGGAACTCAAACTAATGACTCTCAATCAATACGTTGGACGTCGTCATTTGGAATTAAAAGGAAAACATGTGATTGCTTTAGTAGTGAGATAGTGGAAGGGAGGATGGTTTCATTGAAGGAGAGCTTGGTGGTTGATGAGTGAACAGTGTGCTTGTGTATGTCTACTCACTATAGGCTCCGTGTACTGGGCTTTTCCAAGATCCTTCAAACACAAAAATGGACAGTTATGAGCAGGGGTGGATCTTCAGGATCTTAAACATTTCAACCATCCCGGCTGAAATGTGTTCCATTAGTAGGTTATTCACGTTAAGTGAATCTGCGAGTAGCCATATTTTAATCAATTAATTGTATTTGGTGATTTTGTATAATAACTAAAATGCAAACAAGTGGGCACCACAGACAAGGTAAGGTCCCAGAGGGGACATTTGTGTGTTCTGCATGTGACATGGTTTACGTCACAGAACTACTACTCTATCTCGTGTCATCACTCTGATAACTTCCAATTCAAATTTAGCTAGGTTTACAATCTAGAGGAGCCCTCTGGTGCTTTTTTGGGATCCAAGAGAAGGCATGGCTGGCTTGGAAAGACGATCATCAGAGTTACCAAGTCAAATCCATAACTTCACCCTCGCTAACCATTTGTCTTTCATTCATCAGCCTATGCCTAGCCCAGCGATAAAGCTAACGAATTATAGCCGATAAGCAGCGTTGAGTGGAAGAGTATCACAGAACCGAGAGAGTAATGTATGCCTGCGCTCGCTGCCTTGCACATCGCACTGCGCTGTCTGTTGACACCTGCGTTGCAAGTCAGAGTCCCATCAACTGATTGTGTATCTGTAGAGGAAGGGGTCCTGAAGCAGGCACTAACAGCCTGCTACTGCTTATCAGCCACGATGATGATCAGTCACCTCATATTTCTACATAATCGACTCCCTTATAATGTGTAACTGCACTCGTCAGAAATAAAATTCTCCAGAAATGGAAAAACACCAGCCTGAGGAGAGTTTCATATACAGCCTTGGTCATGAGCATCAACCTGCAATTCATCCTCAATAATTAATCAATCCAATGGTTTTCTTCTCCCTATTGCAATCTGCTCATCATTATCATAATAAGTATTCATATACGCTACAGTGACTTTAACAAAAAGTTATAATTAACTGAATACAGGTTCAGTTTGAGTTTTTCCTAACCGGCATGAAATAAATAATAAAAGTGTCAATAACCATTGTTCTGAAATCTCAAAAGACTAACTTGAACACATCATGTGTGATAGCATCATTTTGTAAGTCCCAGGTGACCTAACTCCCTGATTCTAGCTAGGTTTATAAGATCTGTCTCAGTATCCAGCGGTCAAAATATCACAAAACATCAGTCCATCTGTCCATTCACAAACGTTTGTGAATTTGTCCATTCACAAGCATTTCCTTCTTCGCTGGCTCTGGCGGCAGCGGAGACAGAGGTGTGGAGGGTCTTCTCCTCTCACCTCTATGTGGGCGAGGCTGAGGACCTTGATGCCACAGGTCAGAGCCAGGGCCTGGAGGTCAGCGTCCACGGGGCCCATCAGCACCACGGTCTTCACCGAGTGCTCCTTCTCAGCCACGCAGCCCAGGATCAGCCTCAGCTTGTCCTCCACGTCGCAGAACACCGTGGAGATGGAGGCTGGAAGACACAAGGCCACAGGAGATAGGCTCACGGTGAAGTGAAAGTTAACCCCGTGTTTCTTACACTGAGATGTTTCTGGGCTGAGGGTTCTAGAAGGAGTTGGGTGTGTCATCCCCATGGCAACGACCCTCGCCACCTTGGTGATACTTGTTTAGTACCGTTGTTGTGTAGGAGAGTTAAGAGGAGCGAGGTGGTATATGAATTGCACCAAACCCCGTGGCGTTACGCTGTACGTGTCCGAGAAGCTTAAGCCTCTCTCGGACACGAGGTTAAACCACTCGCTAAGTCCCTCGGACAAGGCACTCCGATGTCACGACAAGAACGATTTCACAAACTGGTTGGCAGGGACTGGCAAAAACGTTATTTTCACTAAATGAAGGTTTTATTTCATTAGCACTGAGAAATGAGAAGACAAATGATCACGTTTAAAATATATATTTCTTTACGGTTTGGGGTTCACTAGCTCTTTAAGTTAAGCAGTGTCACTGACAGGAAGTGGCCTTTAAATGCCCCCTGGAATATGTGTAATAATGAAATAAAAGTCCCCTGAAATCAATAAAAGAAGTCTTTAGAAAAACATAATTTTTTAACTGAAAAACTATTTATTTATTGAACTCTATTGACTCATTTATATTTACATTTATTTATATATGTCATAGCCATTCTGGTGTAATGTGGTCAACACATGACCATTGTATTCCTCTGGAGTTGAAGCGGTGAAGCCCAACCTAGCGCTGAAGCTACGCTGGGCGTGGTCGACCCCTTCCGATTGTCCACTTGAACTTTGGCACTGCTCTCAAAGTTCAACTTCGTCCTCAGACTTCTTGAACTCGTCCATTCAGATGTCAGCTTTGTTTGAGGTCGTAAACCCAACAGAGTCGACACGCCCACAGCTTTCATCATTTCTAAACCTAAATCCATCAGGAGTTCAGCGTTAAATGGACTGTGACTAAGTGTTGACCGTTCATGTGTGAGGTATTGGAGATGCAAGAAGCAAAACGGAGGTGCGGTTCATTAATGGATAACGTTGGTTTGTCTCGTCGGTCCAAAACAAACTGCTGGGATAGAACCCCAGCACGGGATCGTGACAGCCTGGCTGGGGCGGGAACACGCGCTGCGCGTGAATCTTTCAAGACGTACCTTGGCTGATGATGCAGTCGATGGCGTCCACGCCCAGCGTGTCGTAGAGAGGCACGGCCACTAGGGAGTAAGTGTAGCAGGCCAGCTCCATGATGGTCCACTGGGAGGAGAACATGATGAGACCAAAGCATGATAACTGAAGGCTTTGAGATAAATAAAGAGCAGGATTTGACAAACGGAGAGCACTGCTTCCAGATAATATACGAGATGTGTTTTGTTAGCCTCTGGCAAATACAACAGTAACACATTAAACCTAGATGTGATGGTTCAGAAATTGCAGTTAGAACGACGGTAGACTGATAAAAAGGGGGGAGATGACGGGAGTTTAAGGAAAACAAAATGTCTGCATTACCTCCGGCCTGTTCTGGGAGAATATTCCAATGTGTTTGTCTCCGTCCTTGGAGTGGCCTATATGTACGAGTGCTGAGCCGATGTGTTCAGCTCGACTCACCACCTGGGTTTGTACAAAATCAAAGTTACTATTGTTGTTACTGTTACTACGACTACTGCTGTTACTGATGTTAGAGCATGGAATACGTGTCATCACCCAGAGCGGTCATGTGTTTGTGACTCGTCTCACCTCGCTGTAGGACAGCCACTCATAAGGCTGGTTAGGCTTCCTGGACCCCAGACACGGTCCATCGTCTGTCAAGAGACGAGAGACAATCTTTAGGAAATAATGCACAAATGGACCCTGTAGCCCGTGGGTTCAATTCCCACTGGGAACACCCATACTACAATACACAGAGTAAACATATCTACCCACCTCATTGTTACAAGCTTTGGATGAAAATGGACACCAAAATGGCAGAAAATGAAATATGCATTATCAGGGCTGGAACCTAAGCCTGCTCAGGCATCAGTCATCCCAGGCAGCTCAGCCTTCTGCTAGGGCCCCTAAACCAGCCTGAGGTCCCTTCTCCACTGAGGAGAGGATGCACAATGTCACAGCAGGGCTGTTCGTAAGTCTAATCAGCGTACAAAAGGGTTTTGTAAATATGAACCAAGGTTTCCTAAAGAATGGGAGGAGGTCATCATAGGAATATTGGGACACTATACGCAAACTAAAACGAACAAGACTCTGCTGGAAGGCGTGTCAATTTAAAAACGGATTTTCTTTCGTCTCTCTGAAGAGTGACACCTAAGAGAGTGGGAGGGTTAGGTCGTCGCCGTGTCACAAAAAAAACTCTCCTCTGGGAGCGAACCTTTTCCACGGCCGATGGCACAAACTCACATTCTAATTTTACTAATAAACACTTAAAAAATACAACAAACTGATCCAAAACACGCCGACTGTGTGAAGGGTTAGACCCAGGGCAGGCGGGCGCCGTCTCCCGGAGCAGAACTCACTGGAGACGCGCAGGCCTCGGAGGAACAGCTGGTACAGGGTCAGGGCGTCTTCGTAGAAGTGCGTCAGCAGCTTGTCGGTGTGCGCCAGCCTGCGCGCTCCGTCGGTGCCCTGCGAGGAACAACATGGTGAAGGCTCTGCTTCTGGGGGCGTTGGAGAACCTACGAGTTTAAAAGCTTGTGCAGGCCGATAGAGATCATCAGAGCTGTATCTCTTCATGACGGGAAGAGAGAGAAGCCCATTTTGGAATGTGATCCTCCTCCGTATGAATCTGATCCTTTTTCTTCAGTTCCATCTTTATTGAGAGCCATCCAATAACTTTCACATCCCTAGTCTATAGTTTATTACAGTACAGAGGATAACATAAACTCTAAATACGTAATAACATTATGAACAGCATGTTACTACACAGTGGAGACACGGTTAGTGATTAGGGTTAGGTAGGTTTGGAGTGGAGTACAGTACTGGGGTGTGATCATGTGACCTACTGGTAGGTTTAGAGTACAGTACTGGGGTGTGATCATGTGACCTACTGGTAGGTTTAGAGTACAGTACAGTATGGGGTGTGATCATGTGACCTACTGGTAGGTTTAGAGTACAGTATGGGGTGTGATCATGTGACCTACTGGTAGGTTTAGAGTACAGTATGGGGTGTGATCATGTGACCTACCGGTAGGTTTAGAGTACAGTACAGTATGGGGTGTGATCATGTGACCAAGCGGTCGGTTGAGAGTACAGTATGGGGTGTGATCATGTGACCTACCGGTAGCTCCACCGACTGCATGGCGAGGTCGCAGCGAGCCGGGATGGCCCGCTGCCTGGTGGCGTACCAGTAGGTGGTCAGGGCGACGACGGCGCTCATGCCCATGAGCACGTTGGTAGGCAGGCTGCGCACGTACTGCCGCAGCTCCTCCATCTCCGGAGTCCACAGCTGCCTCAGCACGCCCGGGATCTCCATGGCAACGTATTTACTGCAGGGCGGAGGAGGGGGGGGACAAATTTGAGTCAGTTTCATTCATGCTCTCATGTTTTGACGTGACCCCCTTCTGTTGTCTCACGGTGACGGAATGCGACCGGTCGCCAGAGACTGCAGAGACAAACAAGATGAAGTTAGAGATCTGAATACTGGATTTGCATGAAGATGAAACATGCGCTTGTTGTTTGACAACATTTACATTTCTAGGAGAGAACTAATGCAACATTTTGAAAGTGTGGACCTACAACCGCCCGGGAAAAAGACAGCACACAGCTCTGCAATTAATGTTGTGAACGGTTCGAGCTGCGTAAAGTATTGTATTAGTATTGCATTTGCATTGTAAATATTGAATTTGTGTATTACTTTTGTAAGTATTGTATTAATATTGTAAGTACTGTAGTGTATGACTACTGTAAGTATTGTATAAGTATTGTAACTATTGTATTAGTATTGTGTTAATAGTATTTCTTGAGCGGATTTCTCTACATGTGTGTGTTGGATTTAAATGAATCCTCACAAGTTGGAGCATTTAGAAAGTGTATCACTGGTATTTACTGAAACATCTGCAGCTGCTGGCTAAATGGGTTTCTTAACAGGCACATTTCCCAACGCATTTCCTTATCAGAGAGCAGATGCTTGTGACCGCTACTCAGCTGAGCCATGACAGCATCAGTGTCTGTTATTATGTAAACCCCTTCCTGTCTCTGGCGAAAGACAGACCCTTGTGAAAGCACTAATAGCAGACCTGTCCTGAAGTAGGTAAAGATAAGATTAAATGTGCTGTTCTCCTAGGTGAGAGGTGAGGGGGACGGAATACAGGGATCAAACTATGAAATAAGAATACATTACAAACGAGATAGAGATAAATAGAACTACAATTCAATAAGAGTAGTATGAATGTAAATGGCAAAAAAATAAAGTCAACATCCTACACTGGTAGACATAAGATGCAGTAGTGGTTGTAAACACTAAAACAGCACTGGGACATCGGGTCCATTTCCCCTGTGAACCCAACGACAGGGTAAATTCCTTCTGCAGCAGGTCACGTTAAACTGAGTGCTTATCGGTAAACTCCAGAGGTAAACATTTAGATAGAAGAGTAAACAATTTACAGCTGATTTAAATTCTAAAGACAGCTGCCAACTGTATTAATGAATAACCTTTCATTCATTACAACAACAATGACCTTTATGACGGGCTAACCATAAAGTGGTTTGAATTCAAATCAGCTGGGATGTGAAGTGACCACAAACCTTAACCTGATGTCCTTATTCAAAGTTGTGAATAAGTACTTCATATTTGTGGGGACTACTTGGACGAGATCTAGTAGCAGCTCATTCGGTCATCCGAGTTGACGGTCAGGTGAACAATTGACTTTTCACCTACTGCTATTTAAATCTCCAGCCCTGGGTTGGGTTCCAGCTGGCTCAGAGCCACCTCACATATCTCGTTGGGATTATTAGAACTCATTCATCGTAGCAACGAGAAGATGCCACTGACTGGACAAAATACAATACAACAATTTAAATACAATATGGTATTTGACATAGTGTCACAGCACTATAGTTGATATATTATTATTATTATTATTATTATAAGTAACGGTACGGAAATATCTCCATGTCTTAGACCTGCCAACTTCAACCAGGCTGAACTTCCCCACTCTCAGAACCGGCTCTTGCAGGACATCATAAGATGCTGTGGTGTGTGTGTGTGTGTGTGTCTGTGGGTTTCATTCATACATTTACTTAGTGAGTCAAAGACATCAGTGAGAACTTACAGTGAGGCAGGAAGCTGAAGACACCAGGGGATGAGGCCGGCAGCGTTAGCGGTGTGAGTGTCAAGATCCTGTTTCTCAGAGCTTCAACTGAACTTTAATAGCCCCCCTCAGCTGAGGTGTGTGTCTGTGTGTCTGTGTGGGGCTACTATGAATAGCAGAACGCCTCCCACTGCAAACAGAAGCTGGGACGAGCCTGGGCACCACAGGCCCCCTAATCTTGATTACATCACCGCCATTAAAGCAGCGTAACCGCGGCCCCAGCGGCTCCATCACACACCGGGACAAAGGGGTTCTGAGACTCCAGGGGCCTTTGATCTCTGACGGGACGCCACCACATGCAAACAATCAGCTGTGTGCTCTCCGCAGTGGGCTACTGTCTGTCCGTCTGTCTGTGTCTGTCTCAGAGCCTGTGACTCTGTCTCTGTCTCTGTGTGTCTGTCTCTGTGTGTCCGTGTCCGTGTCCATCTCTGTGTCTCTGTCTCTGTGTCTCTGTCTGTCTCTGTGTCTCTGTCTGTCTCTGTGTCTCTGTCTGTCTCTGTGTCTCTGTCTGTCTCTGTGTTTGTGTCTGTCTGTGTCTGGGACTGGACCTCTATCTGTCGGTCTGTGTGAGTGTGAAAACAAACGTGTTGTGTCTTTCTCCTTCAGATTGTGAAGTCCTTGTTCCAGCGCCGAGCGAGGAGAGCATTGATTAGGAATCTGACTTCAGGGTTTAAATCGGCCCAACAGGTAATTTGTCGCCACAATGTTTGCCATTCTCGGGTTGCTAGAGTGATTCCAGTCCTACTGAGAACACGTGTTTTGAACTAGGAGTGAATTTACCTACAGGATTTCCAGTTTACCCCCTCCAGTTTAACTGTTACTATGGGACACAGCTGCGATGTTTACACCCCCAGCTGTCACACGACAACAAGCCAATAAAATACAACTGTAAAGTTATGGTAACACACAACCCCCCTTTTTACTCCTTAAACGCACAAACACACAATGTATATGTTTACTGACTTAACTGCTGAGAGATACACACACTTAACTGCATCACCATGCCATCATTTACTGGTGTTGTGAACCCAGAGACACACAGACAATAAATACTCTCTCTCTCTGTACGTGTGCGTCATTTAGAAAATGTATACAACTGTGATTGTGTTGTCATCCCAGGCCCACGCATGTGAGTGACATGCCAGTTGTGTCACATGGTGTTGCTCGGGTTGTGGGTAGTTAA
>OMKX01056436.1:0-12440 GCA_900302425.1 Brosme brosme
ATGCGCGTTGGCGCGTGCGCGTGTGTGTGTGTACATGCCTGCATGTGTGTTTGTGTGTTTGTTTGCATGCATGCCTGCATGTGTGATGGTAAGGGGATGGGGGCAGCTTAAAGTAAAAGAAGGACCCACCATGTACTGAGATGCTGTTGATGACACACGCACACTGTCAACAATGTATACTGTTACACTGTGTCCTTGTTCGGCCCGGATGTTTGAGACAATGCTATCCACGGGTGGCTTGATGCTTGGTTTGTGTCTTTGTGTCAGTGCCTGAACAGCACTTCTATGGTTTTGGTTACTGCTATTAACCCCCAATATTATACTTATATTTGACCAATAAACTACTTTTTTAACTATTGTTAATGCTTGTGCTGACACCTTGCTCTTAGAATATGATACAAATATAGCTTTTATATATTTAAATCAGTGAGCCTGAAACATTGCTTTATCTTAACATTTATTCTCTTTAATTTTCATATTCTTACTTTTTTACTAGACTTTAAAGAGGTTTGTCATGCTCATAGATTGTTGTTGGAACATTCTGATTTACATTGGTTTTCTTTTAAGAGAGCCTCCTGGAAGATGAATCGTTTTTTGGGAGATTTGGAGTTTAAACATACCCAGCCGCCATCTTTAAGCTGATGACCCGTATTTCCATTTTAAATCTCTGTTGTAGACTGCAGTATAAACACCCACAGTCTGGGTTAAATGCTTCTGTTCTTGCTTATCACAGATGAATAAACTAGTTACTGGCTCAAAAGGAGATGCACATTCTTTCATCTCGTATAGGCTATAAATCAATACAATTTGTAGTAATTTTGTTAGCAGTAGGTAGCCCCATAAATCGTAAAAGCTATATTAAGATTGCATTGTCACACCAAATACATAGAAAAAAAATGAATCAGCTGTATAGTATGTATGTATGTTAGTATGATTCTCTTTAATAAAATATACTATGGTGTCCCAAACCACAGGTATGTTTTTATAGTAAAACCAATTTGTACAGCGTAGGTGTTGAGTTGATCATCTGGGTTCCAAGGCTTGTTTGTAGTCCTTACCTACTATTTACTAAGAAAGGGCATTCACCCTGGTACAATAACCAAACCACCCACGCCAAAAACAAATAAAGACAAGGGATAGGGAAACTCTTTACGTAAATTCATACTGGCTGATGGAGGATGATGTTTTCTGCGTCACAATCCCTGGATTTGAAACAATCTAACCAAACAACAGACTTGAGAGAATATATAAATGAATGCAAAGTTGAGACATGGGGTTTAAGATGCAACAACAAGGGAAAAGAGCTAAAGCTGTGTGGAAAATGGTACCTTTTATTTTGGAAACTATCTGGGGGATACAAGAAAGTCAATTTACTCTATGAAGTCATTCATTTGATGTATAGTTTTCTGAAGGTATGACTGAATTACGGTAGATATAGTTTGCTTAATATATAGCCTATTATAATGACCAAGAGGATTCAGACATTTTACGAAATACAAATATTGTATCTGAAAAACAGTATTGATTGGAGTCAATGTTCCGTTCCTCCTCACGTGTGCCCTCTTGTGGAAAATTGATGAATACAAGAAAAACTCAAAATAATACAATACAGTGTATACATTGTATAAGATCCACAGACCGGCATGGCATATCTTATAGTAATGTGTGCTGCATTATGCCGACCACTCGGGTTTTACAAAGGCCATTGAGAATTCCTATGCTCCTATTGTATTAACATACACTGAAGGCCCACATTCATTCGATTGTTGTTATTTTATAGTAGCCTACTAGGCCTACAAGGCATTTCACTGTATGCTGTTATTTATGAATAAAGAAAAAAAACAGATAATTCTCTGACATCAATTTCAAATACTGTTGAAATACTATGTGAAATGAAATCAAGGCAAAAGCTCAATTAACGCCACCCATAAACGGTGTTTTCTTCTTAGACGCAGTCTGTTTAATATCAGAACAAGCTGGATCAAAATAAGTTACGTCTTGCGGTCCGCAGACAAACGCTCCTCGAAGAGCTGTATTCCCAATCTCAGCGACAGACCACGGCTGCACAAACGCACAGTATGTAGCCAGCCAATCAAAACTAGATATGAGATGACGCTTGTGCGTACACAGGAAGCGGGCTATGGCGTCCTTGGAGATCGACTGACGTTGTTGTTAATAGTTTAACTGCACATATCCCTCCCACGTCCCAACCGAAATGTTGTCCATCAAATGAAACGAGCCGTTTTCTACAGGGAAAGCGGTTCATACCTCACAAGGTAAATAGCAGTAACTGTATCCATATTTATCATCAGTTCAGAACATGTAGCTAGCGCACTGCTAATGTTAAAGTTAGCCAAGGTTTTAAACCAGGCGTTCCATGGTCCCGCTGCCCTGGCAAGAGGCAATAATAATGTCAAAATAACATATCGATATCTGTATAAGTCGAGTGTTTATCTTTATGAAGCATCATTTAAGCACATCTTTACTCCTGGCTTAGACTGAATGTTTTCAATATTAATATGATGCTCAGCATTTCATTAACATCTACGTACAAATAGAACAGAATAAAACAGTTCTAAACCTTATTCATGTTAAGTTAATTGAAATAGTTATTCTGGACCGAGGCAATTCATTATAGCTTTTTGTTGCTTACAAGATTCCTAATTCCACTTTTGTCTTAAGTAACCATGACTGCAGCTGCTCTTATTGGAGATCAGCTGATCCTTGAAGAGGACTACGATGAGAACTACACCCCCTCTGAACAAGGTAGTCGCCTTATCGCTGGCATTTGTAAAATCAGTCCTAGAAATAACATGGTAGAACCTTTGCTATCATCATACATGTTTATTTCTCATACACAATATCTCCCTTTTTTTTTTTAAATGCAGTATTATTTATTTTCTCAACAGAGATTCACGAGTATGCCAGAGAGATTGGAATTGATCCCGAACGGGAGCCAGACCTCTTGTGGCTTGCTAGAGAGGGCATTGTTGCCCCCCTGCCCCTGGAATGGAAGCCCTGGTAAGGACTCAGACGCTAGCAGCTTCTTCACGTCTCCTGGATTAAACCGTTTTTAACTTGAATTGACTTCTTTAATGCTGTTGTCGTGTTGCCATGTTTTAACCATGGTATAAAGTGTTCAAATAAGGTGTTTTCTTAAAGGGAGTTTGGTCGGAGTAGGAGGGTTTCAATCTGGTCATCTTGAATTCCGTAAATTAAGTTCAAGCCAGCAATCTTGTCAAAGTTGCAATGTGTAACATTTCAACTAAAATAACCTGGACCTATCTGAAGTCAATGCTAATCGAAAGTGATTTCATTAAGTTATCAATAAAATCACATCCGTTAACCTATATTCTACCAATAAAAATGCTGCCCAGCCCGTACCTTTCTCTTTGTTAACAATAATCGTACTATCGACACTCCCAAAACCCCTCCCTCTCAGCTCAGCCAGCCGAGCTACGCTAGTTTGTGTCACAGAGTTGACCAGATAGAGTGGAGTTTTTATTATTCTGAAAGTCTCCTGCATACTTACTGAGAGGGGCTGAATCTTACACATTGTGACTTTAACCCAAAATCTAGAGTAACCAGTTGCTTCTTATTCTTCTTCTTATAAAAGTCAGTCCAAAGATGGCCGGTTGGAATGTGTGCGACATAATGTGAAGCCCTCCTATATTGGCATTGAAAAAGGTTATGTTTTGGTGCAACCGCATTCACAGAGGCACAAGGCCGTCTTCCTCTTCCTCTTGAGTCTTCCTCTTCCATTCCTCTTGGGTGGCTCATGTTTTCATCCCCCATCCTCTCGTCCCCCCTGCAGCCAGGATGTCACGGGGGACGTGTACTACTTCAACTTCTCCACGGGCCAGTCCACCTGGGACCACCCCTGTGACGAGCACTACCGCGGCGTGGTGACGCAGGAGCGGCAGCGGGCGCAGCTGGCCGGCAGCGGCGCTGCAGTGGGCTCCGGTGGGAAGAAGGAGACCAAGAAGAAGAAGAAAGAGAAAAAGGAAAAAAAGGAGAAGAAGAAGAAAGAGCCTCTAATGATTCCCGGAGTGAGTGCTGCTCTTCATTGGTTCTGTAGCTGAGGTTTAATGTATGGCTTAAAGGTCCAGTGTGTAAAATGTAGGTGGCCACTAGCGTTGAGGTTGCCTACTTTTAGTTTTTAGCGAACATGAAAACAGTTTTTCCAAAATCGATGGAATGAAGAATGCCCACCCACTTATCATAATCCCCCTCATCCTCGAAATCACATTCACTACACAATTTTACCGTCTGTGCAGCCGTTGATGCACAGACGAGAGAGAGGGTTAAGCTTCTAGGGCACTTATATATAACGCCACGGTGTGTGTTTGTGTGTTTGTAGATGTGTGGAGCTCCTGGCTAGCGGTTGATTTTTATGTCCCTGTCAGAGAGGGTTAAGCTTCTTGGATACATAGTATAACGTCACGGTGTGTGGCACATTTCATAAAAAACATCGCCCATTTACTCAACAACTAAAAGATAATCCCTAATGTGTTGTAGCCATGGGGATAACATGCCCCACTCCTTCCTAAAACTCTTAGCCCAAAATGCATTTTCTCAAAACGCTGTAGAATCATGGCGGTGCAATATTGCGGCCTCCATGGAAGAGGACCCGCTCCCCACGTAGATATAAAGGGCTCAAACTAAGGTGACGTAAACACAACAATTCTTATATTCATGGGATTATAAGCTAATTAAAACATACCTTTGAATGTTATATTCCATTTCTAACATGTCTGTTCCGCTAGATGCCACTAAATTCTACACACTGGACCTTTTAAGAAAAAATGATATTTCCTTTGTTTTTATTTGAAGCTTTTAAATAGGGAGACTGGTAGTGGCAGTTGAATCTGGTTATATGCAATCTATGTCATTTTTGCTACTGCTCTTGCTTTTAGATTGCCATTGTTTAGCTTTTTCTGCTGAATGGTCTCAGGGTAAAATTATCATTTTATATTTATATTATTATTTAACCTTTATTTAATCAGGAGAGTCCCATTGAGATAAATTATTTATTTTATGAGGGAGCCCTGGAGAAGATAGCAGCAATACAGTGTTTCAAACTACATTCATGCAGACATTTAGCAACTTACCAAGTCATATGCCTAGACGGACAAGAGGAAATGGATCTAACTAAGGAAGCAATTACAAGTTCCAATTTAGGTTGCCTCCACACCCTTAACTACATTGTTAAAAGCCTTAATCAGGATCAGCTCATCTAGTTGCAAAGCTGTCTGCAAGTGATTCCAGGCTGTAGTGGGGGAGAACATAAAGGCCTGTTTGCCAATTCAGTGCCAACCTTAGGGACAGACAGTAAGAGGGTGACAATTGAACGCAAACAATAATTACAAGTTTTGAGTGAGATATACCCACAAGGGTGAGAGGGGAGCAGACCAAGGATGGACTTAGAAATAGATATGTTCCAGTGAGTATGTCTGCGCAAGGCCAATATGAAGTCCACTGAACTAGGAAATGCAAGATGAGATTTTTAAATAAAACCTAGCTTGAGCTTCAGTTTCTTCACTAAATGTTCAATCAATTCAAATACCTTGTCCTGTGACACTAATTCAATCTGGCTGGCCTGTAAGGTTACAATGTTAGGAAAATAAGCTTTTGTCTTCCTGGACTAAGAGAACAACATCAATTTAGTTTCAGATCAAACAACCGTCACAACAATTACAAAGGCAGACTGCAAATACTCAAGTGATTGGGCGAGAGTGGACGTCAGGAGTAAATTAGGAACATTTTGACCCAGGTTGTTAAAATAGATATTAAACAAAAGTGGACCCAAAACAGAGCCTTGGGGGACACCTGATGCAACATGTAGTACAACATGTAGTTGCCTAAAGTGGTGGAGACAGAGCAGCGGACCCAGCAGCAGAGGAGGGCAGCAGGCAGGTGCCCGAGGAGAAGAGCATAATCCAAAACAACGAAAAAAAAACGTAGCTCGGCAGAGTATGATCAGAGGAGTATAGGCATGATTTTGGGAGTTTTTGAACTTTGGAGCCCAAAAAAAACAACCTAGACACCTCAAAGTCAAACAAAAATGAAGATGCATGTGCTGCCATTTTGGATTCCACATGTGCACGGTACCCCTTGTGCTTGTTGTTCACAACGGGCCGGTCCACCAGGGTCCACCCCTGTGATGAACACTACCGTGGTATGTAAGGTGCCCAATGATTTCGAAAAGCTCCCTCCATAGGTCAAAACCATTTTGAGTCATTGAGGCCATTTCGTAATTGATCTCTTAACTGGGGCAGAACGAGATGGCTGTGGCCTTTTTATTTTAAGATGCTTCCCTTGTTTATGTGTTGGAAAACGGAATGGAAAAGTTTGTTTTTGTTCCACCATGCAGCCTCTGAGTTCAGGCCTGGGTCCCCTGCCGTCCACGCTGGGCAGCCTGGCTCCATTGAGGGGACTGGATGCCCTTGGCCCCGGCCCCATTCCCAGCTCCAATCCTCTTCTCCGGGGGTCCCTGGGGGGGACCCCCAGCTCTGGGGGGCTGGAGCCTCTCAAGACATCCCTTGGGGTAAGACCCCAAGATTTGGCTAAATGTTTACGTAACAGCTGTGAAATTGATTTGACATGTTTTGATCACTCTACACAAACACACTCACTTACTCACTCACTGTCTCTCTCTCTCTCTCACTCACTCACTCACTCACTCACTCACTCACTCACTCACTCACTCACTCACTCACAGACACAAATCCACATCTTTACATGACGAAACAAATATGGCATAAAATCTGATTGTTTTCATCATGACATTGTAGTATATTCTAGTGTGTAATGTGCATTAAATGTTCATGTTCATGCATACATCATTTCCATATTATCTTTTGTAATCCTGCTCTTTGTCTTTGCTTGTACAGGCTCTACGCAGCAGTGGAGGCTCCAGTGTGCTGGGCAGTCGGCAGGAGCGGGGGTCCATGTCCCTGCTGGGCCGGGAGGACCTGGACGACCCTGATGCCGGGGAGCCAAACTCAGGGAACCAGGTCTGCCAAAACCTGGTCCATACGGCCACTGTTACTGTGTACAACTGTTTGAAGTTTCCAGTTGAGTCTCACTGTCTTGATGGTTCATCGCACTCTATGTGTGAACGTGACAGCTGGACTCTCTCTGTGCCCAGCAGAGTGCTTGTGGTTCAGCTGGACTTTTGAGGAACCTCTACCTGGACCTGGATGCCCTGGGAGGGGGCCTGCAGTATGAGGTAAGTATTTCAGGTTTATCTTGTGTGTAAGATATGACGAGATGCAGTATAGCCTCTTCCTCAGACGTTAAATGGCCATGTACCTAATATTGGTCAGACCTACTCAAATTATACATGAACCTCTTAACAACAGATTAGATCAGATTAGATTTGTTTTTGTCCTCCGGGTTCAATTCATTGCCGCAGGTGTACATCACATTAATGAACATTGATTACATATAGAACACAGAAACACATAGTACATAAACACACACAACAACACATCAGGCAGTGAGTTTATTGAGGGCAGTGATTACAGATGGCACACAGCTCTTCCCTGCTAAGATACAGAATAATAAACCCTTAACCCAGGCAAGTATATCTTAATAGTTATGTAACAGTAAATACAATACAATACATTCAATCATTGATCACAATCCATTAATGAAATATCACTTGGACCTCAATAGCCTCTCTTATGACCAGCCCTATTAGGTTGGTTAATGTATAGCTTCACAGGGTGCACACAGGCCTAATGGAGCACGGCCAAAGGTGAATAGCCATTAACTGTGTGTGTGTGTATGTGTGTGTGTGTGTGTGTGTGTGTTTATGGGTCTTCTGGGTGTGTGTGTGTGTGTGTGTAGGACAGTGAGGCCAGTGGTGGGCCTCCACCAGAGGAGCGTACAGAGCCAGAGCTGCAGGACCTGGCTCTGTCCGGAGACCACAGTCCCGAGCCCCCCTCCCAACAGGTACAATCCTCTTCCATGACACCTGCCTGCCCTCTAATGATCTTTATCCGGATTATCCTCCCTGCTCTCCTGTTACCCCTCTCTCTGTCTACACTTTCTCCCTCTCTTTGTCGTAAGCGTGATGTATTATTTCGTTTGATGTCTGACGTCTGTGCTGTTTCTGCATTGTTTCATGTGAGACCTCCCGACATGAGGTAGTTGCCGTGTAGCTGCCAACTCTTATCCAGTAGGCTGTTCGATTTTATAAAAAAATTATAAATAATGAAAAGCCAAAAATATATATAAACCCCAGCCTAGCTTCACAGTCATAATTGTATAATTAAAAGAGTTCATGCATTTATATTTTTCTGGGTTTTATCAGAGTTACAGCGTATGTTGTAGGGGGTGAATGGGTGACTGCATTATTATCCAATGAAGTAGATTGCAAAAGTCTGTGTTTTTTGCATTTCCTTAAATTATGTTTTATATTTTTCTCATTCAATTTGACAGAAATGTTTCTGATAATATTCAATCAGTAGTGGTGGTTGTTAAAGTAGGTTGTAGCTTCTTCGCATCAGCCAGAAACATTGATTTATTAGATTTGCCTTTTTCATAATAATCCAATTTTCTCGTTGTCTGGTTTAACTGTTATTCTAATCTGTGTATTTTTCTCTCCCGTGACTTCTGACCTCTAACCCGTCCTCACTATGCCTTTCTGCATGGTGACCCAGTCCAATTGTTTTTTTCGTGTATAGTTGTGCTGATGGTGACATTTCCCTAAACAGCCACGGCTGTCACTTTGGCCTTCTGCTTGTTCTTCTGTCCAACTACTGTCCCTGCCGCTTCGCTGTCTAAAAAGAGCTAACAGATCGCAAACTGAGTCTTCCCCCCTACGTTTCGTTAAGGTCACCACTGCTCATCCTTTTCCAATAACAATAACAAGAAGAAGAACAACAACATCCTAGGGAGACTAAAGAGAAAGAAGGAAGTAATCCACTCTCTCGGGAATCTTTCGGAACACATTAATAATAATAATAATAAAACATAAAAAGATCTGTTTATACAGTTCTTTAGTGCTGGTCGTCTTATGCAGTGCGAGACACCTCACCTTGGGGTACAATCATGTTTAAATCCAAAACAACAAATAACGACATGAGTCTGTGTTGTTCCGGTGTTATATTCAGCGTTTTCCAGCCATGCAGCTCTTATCGAGATCAATGGACCCGCCGTCTCCTTCCTCCCACGTGTCTCCCTCACAGTGGTCTCTCTGTTCTTTCTCTCCTGTATGTGTCTTCTGCACGCCGCCTCTACGCGGACACGCCAACGTTTGTGTCTGTTCTGTACTGCCTCTCCGTTGCCCAACCCAAGGGGTCCCTCTCGGGGCGCCACCTGCCACGCTCTCCCCTCTCGCCCGGCAGGGAGAAGGTGGGTGATGGTGTCGGGGGAGGGTCCCCGGGCGGGCGACATGGGGTGCTGCATGGGGGAAAGACGGAGGAAACACAAGGGGTGGGGGAGGAGGAGGATGGTCAGGGAGAGGAGGAAAAGATGGAGGAGAGAGGAGGAGGCGAGGAGGTGGATGTTCACAGAGAGGAGAGAGGAGGAGGGGAGGCGATGGATGGTCAGGAAGAGGAGGAAGAGATGGAGGAGAGAGGAGGAAGGGAGGAGGTGGATGGTCAGGTAGAGGAGGTAGCCGAGGCGGAGATAGATGGTCAGGGAGAGGAGGAAGATATGGAGGAGAGAGCAGGAGAGGAGGCAGAGGTAGAGGAGGAGAAGGACAGGGAGATCAATGTTGGAGAAAGAGAAAAGGCAGAGGCGGAGGAGGGCGCTTCTAAGGGAGAGGACAAAAGGATGGAGGATGGAGAAGGTGGAGAGGAGGAGGTCAAGGCCGCTCAGGGAGAGAATGAAGAGATGGAGGATGGAGAAGGTGGAGAGGAGGAGGTGGAGGCCGTTCAGGGAGAGAACGAAGAGATGGAGGATGGAGAAGGTGGAGAGGAGGAGGTGGAGGCCGCTCAGGGAGAGAACGAAGAGATTGAGGATGGAGAAGGTGGAGAGGGGGAGGGAGAGGAAGAGGACGACATGGTGAGGGGGGAGGACAGGGATGTCAAGGGGGTTGAGAAAGAGAGCAACGATGGAGCAGCACTCAGCATTGAGAGAGTTGGGGGTAAAACTGAAGAGGAATACAATGAGGTGGGGGCAGAGAAAGCAGCAGCCGCCGGTGGGGAGGAGGAGAAGGAGGAGCGCGAAGGGGAGGAGGCGGTAGAAAGGAGTAATGTACAGAGCCAGAAGGAGGGCCGCGTTGGGGAAGGGGAGGGAGAGGAAGAGGAGGCGCAGTTGAGTAAAGAGGCGGTGGTGGTGCAGCAAGGAGGGAGGGAGGGTGAGGAAGATGATGAAGAGAATGAGGAGAGGGCAAAGGGGTGTGACCTCAGTGATTTCGGGCAGAGCGACGAGGAGGTGGAGGAGGATATTGGGGAGGAGGCGGAGATAGAGCATTGTTCTGAAAAGGATTATTCCGGAGAGATAGACATTGCCCGAGAAACGGACGCATCAGAGAAAGATGAAGATAGAGCATTTGACAGATTTATAGTGAGTGAGGAAGAGGAAGAGGAAGTGGCAGGGCCGATGGAGAAAGGAGAGGAGGAGGAAGGTGTTGAAAGCGAGAGAGAGGAGAGCAGGCCTAGCCAGAGTGAGGAGGAGGAGGAGGTGGAGAGATGGGTGGATGTTGAAGGAAAAGGGGAAGAGGTGGTTTTGGTGGAGACGGGCCGAGGAGAGGACGAGGAGGAAGTGTTGGAGGGAACCGGCCAGTGTGAGGCGGGAGGGGAATGGTCAGGCGAGGCCTCTCTGAGTGAGGAGGAGGAAGTTGTGGAGCGGTCTGCGGAGGCTCCGATGGTTGGCGGGGACCTCAGGATGCCCAACAAAGACCACAAAGCTCAGAAGAACCGCGTCCCCCCACTAAAAAGCCCCCTTCTGGGAGAGGTAGGGTTTGGTGTTTGCTGGCTGTTGTTTGCCTCTTTACCTGCCAGCCCCCCAACTCCATCCCCGCTCCCCCTCCAGTTCCACTGCCTTAGGGGCTGTCCTAGAGCAAACCCCCCCTTGGCAGGAGGTCGTCGAGGTCCAATCATATTTCTGAAAGGAGAGTGTTATGACCAATCAGGCCATGTCAGCCCCTGAGGACTGGATTGGAGGACTGTGGTTTCCACAACATCACGCAGTGCTATTCATTTATTTATTTATTTATATATTTATTTATTTATTTATTGACTTAGTTGCTAGCCTGCGTTACTTTGTTGACGCTTCGGTTGTCCTGGAGCTCAAGCTGTCGTCAAGTGACTGGACCACAGCTTATGATATCCTCTGCCGCCCCGCTTTCCATTCCAGTCTGCTTGCATGGCTTGCTGGCTAACCTCTTACCAAACTGAATGACTGGCGGGCTGGCTGGCTGGCTGATTGATTGACTGAAACACTGAGTACCGCTGAAATGGCTTTGTGTGTCCTTGCATGCATCTGTCCGTCTAGTGTGTCATAGATCTGTCTTGTGATAGCAGCATTCAAAAGCTGTGTTAAAATGGATAAGTGTGTGTGTGGGTCTCAGAAAGTTGTTACCCGCTCGACACTTGTGTCATCTGTGTGTGTGTGTGTGTGTGTGTGTGTTTGGTTTTCCAGGATTCAGTGGCCAGTGAACAAATGGAGGACGTTCCTTCATCCATAGAGGATCTTAAGGTATGATCGTGTAAACCCTATCTGTATTTAATTTCATAATTTCCATCTTTTTATTATTCATCCATCAACCCGCTCATCCATCCATTCGAGTCATTCGTTCGTTAATCGTTGTCCTGTGTCGATGTGTTTGTTCAGTCTGGCTGTCTCTCCAAGATGTCGGAGAAGACCATGGAGCCAAAGGACCGGTCCCCTGCCGTCAGCCCTCTGGACACGGAAGAGGGAGAAAAGGAGGATGAGGAGGAGTTGGGAGAGAGGGAGCGAAGCAGGAGGAGAAGCTCTGCAGGCATGAGGTAGTTAGTGCAGATCCTATCTAGTCTATACGGCATTACATGTAAATCACTGTGAATTTATAGTTTTACCAGCTGTAATGGATATTTCCTCTAATTTGTGCAGAAACGGATATTAAAAAGATTCAAGGTGGAGTTAAATGTTGTTTGATTTGGTTGATCATTTATTCATGTATAATTTATTAATGTGTTCATGTATTTAGAAGTTTTCTGCAAGGACAAAAGGAGCTATTTGTTTGAATTGAGGCATACAGAGATTGGGGGCTGCTAGGTCAAAGGGTGTAACTAGCTTATCCACCCAAATGAGTATTCTGTTTTTGTCAGTGATTACAAGTAAATCTAAAGCAGGGATTCATGACAAGCCTTACATCGGTTATGAGAATATCCTCAGAGTCCATTCAGGAGTGCCGAGATTGACACTGGACAACATTGAATGAAAAATCTACTTACAAAATCCTATCTTTATTTAGTACTAGATCTCTGTCTCTCTCTTTCCCA
>OMKX01056437.1:0-10069 GCA_900302425.1 Brosme brosme
GTCAAGTTCTCTTTAATACAGTTACGATTTTATCCATTTTAAGTTTGCAGTACTAAAACATTGGCCTGGACACAATTTTGTTTATCTCCCATTTTGTGCTAGAACTGTAAAAGTGAGACCAGTCTCTTGTTAGTTGCATAATGATGAACCTATTTGTAAGAGCTGAACACATTTGAATACTTCATTCAAACTAATTTACACAAGCCATTTCATGTGACGCCCCTCCTTTTATTTTTAAATCTCCTTTTGTGTTATGTTACTTCCATATCACCACTCATGTTGATAGTTTCACCCATATTCTTCATTATATGCTCCAATTAAAATAATGTAATAAATGTTCACTCACTCAAAACCAATGCGTCACTGATTAATCTATAGCCTACAATGTACAAATATTGGATTTTAAATGCATGCATGCAATACCAATCCTGGTTATATAAATATATACTAGTGACTAGAGCGTTTGTCTCCCGGCTGAAACACAGGGTTTGATTCCCACTATATGCAGTCTACCTGTAGGCATCCTTGAGCAAGACATGACACCTACCTGAATCTTTATTTCAGTTCAGTATTTGTGCTTTAATCCAAAGCACCTTGCAGTTAATTCAGATGAAATATGAATTAACTGCAAGGTGCTTTGGATTAAAGCGTCTGCTAAACCCCTAAATTCTTCAAGTATGCTACCAGTGATCTTAAAGCCCCGGTTGTCTATTTCGGACTGGAATTTGAGAACTCATGAATATTCAAATTAGCTATTTTCTGATGGGCAATCTAGATTTGGTTGTTGAGTTTAACAGCCGTGAGCAGCAAATAGTAAACAGGGTAATAAGGTTACTTATCTTTGAAATACGACCTTCGTCATTTGTCGGGTTACACTGTTTAAATATAACTCGGAACTCAAGTCCCTCTGCCGCTGGATCAGTATGTCCAATCGAGGAAGAAAGAAGTTGAACATATTGCTGTTAGTCTGATTCCGTTTTTGATTTATAGTTAAGCAATTGTCCAATTTTGCAGAAGGTTTACCTCTAACTTTATGTCTGTTTGCAGGACGTCTTTTTGCTTATTTGTCAAAATAGCAATGTTTCACCGACATGCTATTCGCCACTCTAAATTATTTGCTACGGTATAATATAAGGTCTAGAAAACTTTCAAGTCAATATTTGAACATTTTTCCCATCTACGAAGCATTCCAATAGTACGATGAAATGATTTGACGCATTAACGTGAGACTCGGGAGGGCTGTCAGTGTGAGTTTAGGGGAGGTAAACAAGATGGCGACAACTTGAATAGCAAGAGTAACATGAAGAGACAAAAAAAATTCTTAGTCGTATCTCATTATACCATGAGAGAACCTGCCACATAAACTACGTAAACAAGCCAAATGCGAAAGAAATAATTGGCAACCGGGACAAGATTTCTATGGATTAAGGTGAGATGTTTTCCTATGACTCTATTTAGCACGTCAACTAGCCACCTAGCTTGCTAGCAACTCGCATTGAAATTCGAGCAGCTTGTAGCTGCTCAATTTGTTAGGTTAACTTGTGCAGCTTGGTTAGGCTGGCTATATCCAATTTAACTACAACGTCAGGGTCTGACATTGCTCTCCAGTAACCCGAAGGCAGCTTTGTCAGAGACGTCTTTCTAAAGTCCCAACCGGGTGTCTGCTGCACCGCCTGCTTCCGACGCCGAGTTAGCTGTTGAGCCGTCAGCCACCAAAGTTGCCTTGCTAACGTAACATCACTCGACTTGTATGACGACGTTTCGTTTATCGTTTTCATGATTGTAATATTGTCGTTTAAACTGCTATTGGGACCATTGTTTCGATTAAGTACGATGCGTTGCTATATATGTGCAAAGTTAAGCTTAGAAAGGTAGCAATGTTGCTATTTCATTCAAGCAAACCGTTAGCTAACAAGCTAGCCGTTTTGACCGGTATTAACAAAATAGATTTCCCAACCGTGGCAGCAGCTTAGACATATGAGGCCACACAACCTTCTGCTATTTGTTTACTAAGTATTTAACAATGCAAACCGAATGTTAATCAATTCTATGAACAGATCAAGGAATTTAAATGCCAACACTATCCTGCATTGCTATTTTGTAGCCACCTATATCTATAATTTGTGTGCTAAAATCTTGTCATTGTTTTTCTAGGCACAAGGAAGAAAGGGTAACCTGAGACCGGTCGCTTATACCACACGTTTGACTGGATTTGCTGCATCTGTTTGGTGAATAAACCTGTGAGGCTCAACTCGATATTTTGACACCCGTGTTCCGGAGAGAGCGGGAGTGCATTGAAACACAACCCGAAATGTTGTGTTGTATGGCTTTGGAGCAGTACTTGCTGCCCATGCCGAACATGTTGTCGCGTTAGTTGCAAGTGGACAGGACCGAGGACTTAAACAGAGGAATAATCGAACGACATTGTGCCCTATTTTGCTCAGCTCACTTGCACTGCTTATGTATGCATAACGTGAAATGACCACAGCAGGCAGATTTATTTTCTCCAAGAAACACTAACACTAAATTTGGTCTACAGTTTTGTAGCTGACAAATCGAGAACCCCCCCTTGAATTAATGTTACCCATTCGTTTGCAAATAGGATTGAACCCTGCATCCTCCCTTAATACTCAGGCCTTGCCATTACACACTCTACCCAGTATTTAAAAAAATATATCTTGCATGCTAGCCTGTGGAACAAAACATAGCCAACTCAGAGATGAAAGGTTACCAGTGGATTACTCAACTTCCCAACAATCTGAATAATTCGTAAAGGAACAACCAGAACCTGGAGACAACAGTTAGGACTGGCCTGCATTATTTCCTGCGCGTTGCTAGTGGTGTTGTCCTTTACATTCTTTGCAGCTCAATAGGAAAAAAACTTGACCTATTGGCCCATTCATCATGAGTGCTGGAGAGCTGCACCATCTGGACTACCACCTTACTGAACATGAACTGATGGGGATGGATACTTTCATCCACCGCATTGACTCCACAGAGGTGATCTACCAGCCACGCAGGAAGAGGGCAAAGCTGATTGGGAAGTATTTGATGGGGGACCTGCTGGGGGAGGGGTCGTATGGGAAAGTAAAGGAGATGCTGGACTCAGAGACACTGTGTCGCAGGGCTGTGAAGATACTGAAGAAGAAGAAACTGCGGAGGATTCCAAACGGAGAAGCCAACGTGAAGAAGTAGGTGGTTCTGTATTCTCCATTTGCTGAACTCTCTATTTTTCAATGCTTTGTAAGTTGTGGTTCCAGTGGAAAAGCGTTGATTTACAAAAACATTGTCAGGCCAAGACCAAACTCGGCCACAAAATAATGCTCAATGATGTGACGGTGAAGGCAAACATTAGATGTGGGAATTACAACCAGGCAGGAACCAGGACACTGAAAGACAACAGACAAACACACGCCCTCACACACACACACCCTGGCAGAGGCCCCTGGCCGTCACGCGTAGTAAATCACATGTAATTAAGAAAGGTGGTCAATCTGCGTGAGTGTAACAATAGGTCTGCTGGAATTGAAAACCAAATAGTCATGTTTTCCAAATCTTTAGCCTTATCCAATATTCAGAATCAGGGATAATCTAATTAGTCCCATTAGCCACACCCACATATTTTTTTTTCTGAATACTATACCAAATAAATAGTATACCAAGTAGTACTTTCTTTGCGTTTGCAAATACAATTTAGGGTTTTGGCAGTATAAAGTAGTGGCTCTGCTGCACATGTTAACAATTGGTCTAATTGTATACAGTAGCTACAGCATCTATACTGCTGTGTTGTACGCTATTGTATTGCAGATTTACCTTGCAACAAAATTACTTTAGCTTGATGTGCATCTATCTAATTGACTCTACGGTGTCCCCACTTTTTATTAGGGGTTTTAATCACACATAGTTGGTTAAATATTCTTCAGGTTTTCGCTGCGGGCCTGTGCTAAATACAGAAGAAGCTCCAGCAACTGTCAAATGAGTTCACGTCGAGAGAATTGAGATCTGTGATGTGTTTTAGGCTCCAGTTGCTCAACCACTAGAAACCTTTCTCCCAGCAGTACATGTGTCGTGGTGAAGTGTGTATTTCTTTGGTCCTTTCATTCAAATATGATGGCAAATCAATTTGATGGTTCATATGCTTGGGCTAATGACCATGGTTTTCCATTACACTTCTTTCATTGTACTGGTTAAGCAGCTAATGTTTTTCTTGCTACATATTTCATATGTTTCTACTAACTATCTTGACCTCCATCTGAGACAGTTCAGAGGCCCATCATTTCTGTTTGCGAAGATTACATACCACCCCCACCAAGGCCGGGATGGGTAAGGGGCCATCCCCAACATCTCGTACTTTTGATGCCTCTGAAATTGACTTGCTCACACTCTTATTATGATCTTTAAACAACAGCAGTCTAGTTATTGAGATCTTTAAACGATAGCAGTCTAGTTATTGAGATAGCTACTATGGAATGCAAGCGGCGCATTTGGCTATCACAAGCTAGGCCTGAACTCTGAACTGTCACAACGTCTGCAAGACTTTGCCTTTAGGTGCCTTTGGATCAGGAGCAGTTGTTTCAGTGTTGGTGCAGGAGTTGTTTCCATTTTGCTGACTGAGGAAATCCTTTCAGCGGGGTACTTACAAACTGAAGGCAAACAGGGTCATTTGAACCAGGAGACTGCAGAAGGACTGCAGCAAGCGCAATGCTCTCGACAGTAAATGCTGACTCTCCGCCTTCTTGTTTTGTGGGTTTGGTTCTTTAAAAGCAGCGTTTAGTATTTTTTCAAGTTTCAGACCCTATACGTTAGTTTTCTTCTCATTTCTTAATGGTGGATTCACCATATTTTTAAGTTTGTGTGTGTGGGGGTGTTCTTATCAGTGCAGAGAAACAAAAAGTTAAATGACTGACAACGCCCGATAAAAGATAAAACCCTCCAACAGCCATCGTGCGAGAGGCCAGTGAGTTCAGATACATGCAGGCAGAATGGAGAATTGTCTGTGCTGTTAACTTGTGATCCAATACAATTATTGTCCTTTAAGTTGCAGTTCTGAAGGTGATGTAAAGCTCTTCCTCCAGCATTTTGTGTAGTACATCTGCCTGCCCAAAGTTCTTTCTTAAAGGTGCAGTGGGAAGGATTTAGTGGCATCTAGTGGTGAGGTGGCAGATTGCAACTAACTGAATACCCTCCCCCCCTTCACATCCCCTTACCCCTCCCCTTTCCAACAACATAGGATATATACGGTGGCCTCTACTTGCCTGTAAAGTGCAAGTAGGTACTTTCAAAATTATGTGATCCTCCAGATTGCATTGAGTAGCCAAGTGTCAAGTGATGAGGTTCCTTTGTTTATAAATTGTATTTTGTCTGTAAAACTATAGGTCATAGCTTACAAGTAGCGATTAGTGAAAAAATAGAGTTACCGCTAAGGCACTTGCAATTGTCAAGTCATTTGGTCGAATGAAATGTATTGCAAACTGTAGGAAGGTCGGGGGAAAAGGGCCTGATGGACACAGAATGACTGCATTATTGCATTTTGTTTTTCCTCAACTGTTACGACGAAGAAGCTCTTCTGTTTCCCAGCCCAGTTTCCATTTTCATTTCAGCATATCCTCTTAAGCTTGAAAAAGTAATAAATATTTTGAGTGTACTATTATAGGTAATGTGCATAAAGCTTTGTATAAAGTTGGTTGTGAGAAAGTTTTGAACACTTGAGTTGATAATATACTTTTTGTCTATGTATACAATGCGTAAATTAGATATGGATCTATGTGCATTTAGAGTATTTAGAAAGGTGCTTCCAAAACAATGTATTGAGTAGGTAAATTCTCTAATGATGGGAAATATATCTGGGACCTAGATTTTCATATTTTTTGGCATTTCCATGTTGGGATCAAGGTTTAAATATTTTAATACCTAGAAAAAGAAAGAAGGGTTTTTTAAGAATTTTATCCAACCTCACCGTTTCCTCTGTTATTTTAATTTACAGGGAGATTCAGCTGCTAAGAAGACTCCTACACAAAAATGTGATTCAGTTGGTGGATGTGCTGTACAATGAAGAGAAACAGAAAATATATCCTTTTGTGTGAGTGTATTCTGTTTTTAATTACGGCATTGGGTTTCTTGTTTTAAGTATGACTAAACAGTCTGTTCTGCATTATCCTTTGGCGTGTTGCTTTCACATACGGCATCACTATATGAAATTGCATATTTGTGCAATATATTTATATATTAAAAAAATATATATATTATAGGTATGCTGAATGTGTATCTTTCGTTGATAGAAAAAAAATAGACTACTAAGCCATTTTACAGTTCCTGTGGGGTGGCTATTTTCTACCTGCGTGATTGTTGTTTGCACTATAGATGACCCACACCATTAAAAGGTGTTTGTTTGGACTATCCCCTTGACTCTCTTGACTTACGTATATGGTGATGGAGTATTGCGTATGTGGGATGCAGGAAATGCTGGATAGCGTCCCAGAGAAAAGGTTTCCAGTATTTCAAGCTCACGGGTAAGTGTCATTCTTTCAGTCTCTTTCTCTCTGACACTCTCCCTCGCCTGTCTGCTATTATAAGTGTAAACCTTTTTGTTGCCTCTACGCCAGGCCTAAGTTTAGATTCAGCACTGCAGGGCCTCTCAGAATAACTTTCCACAGGTTTCCAGGGGAGTTCTTGTCAGTATTATGAATGCTTGTTAGCCAGTTGACCAGTGGTAACCTAGAAACTAATGTTTTTTGGGAAGAACGTGATTGGTTGTTGTTGGTTAATAATGTTTGTTTTGTGCAATACTCAATACTTTGCCCATTTCAGTTCCCGTCATTCCAATGTTTACCCCCTATGCCCCTTTCTCTTTCCTGTTTTTTTGCTTTTCCCTACTAGGTACTTTTGCCAACTCTTGGACGGCCTTGAATATTTGCACAGCCAGGGAATAGTTCACAAAGACATAAAACCAGGCAACCTATTACTGACCACAGACGGAGCTCTCAAGATCTCCGACTTGGGTGTAGCAGAGGTGGGTTCACACTGAACGCAGCACTAATGTGAACAGGAATAACGAGGCCGCTTGCACTCTGTTGTGGACTGCTCTGTTTTCATTGAGATATGGCATGAATTGTCCCATTGGGAATGAAACCCCTTAGCCTGGCGTGTTAATGACGTGCTCTAGCAGCTATGCAGGTTAAGACATGGGATCATTTATTGTGTATTTCAATCCCCCCCACTCCCTTGATACCATTTGTGGTTAAGACATTCATTCCAGGACTGATGCTCTGCCAGTCGAATACTGCTGTTGCTTCTCAGTCCCCTGCCCCAACCCCGTCTCATTATCGCTCTATCTCTATCTCTCCCCAATGCAGGCCCTCCATCCATTTGCGGAGGATGATACGTGTCGCACCAGCCAGGGCTCCCCGGCCTTCCAGCCTCCAGAGATAGCTAATGGCCTGGACACGTTTTCAGGGTTCAAAGTAGACATTTGGTCCGCTGGAGTAACACTGTAAGTTTGTCAGAACTCCAGGGCCTTGGTCCTAGTTAAAGCTATGTGATGGAAGGTACTCTAGTGTTGTTGGGTTTCCCTCAATTCTGCCTCCTCAAAAGGATGCAAAAATATCCGGGAGTCAATTTCTGAAGAAAACAATGTTAGTCTATGGACAGGGCAGATCGTTGCCCTTATCATAATGTTCTGTGAGGAATGGTCAAGACCTTTTGTACGTCCTATTTGAATCGAGCTGGGGTTCTGATGATTTCTTCCCCCGACCCGTGCAGATACAACATTACCACAAGTCTGTATCCCTTCGAGGGGGACAACATCTATAAGCTATTTGAGAACATTGGGAAAGGAGACTACAGCGTTCCCGAGGAGTGCGGCCCCCTTCTGTCAGACCTGCTGAATGGTGAGTTTTTGGACTGTGTCAGCTAGTCGAATCTCTCTCTCCCAATCCCTCTCTCTCCAACTCTCATCCCGCCAAGTTGGCCCTGTGTCTTCATTTCAAAAGGCTCTCTATTTTCAGCTTACAGTGCTGGCTTGTTTACGAACACATAACTAAGAAAATGGCTGTTGCAAAGCGATTCTCTCTGAATGCTTGTCAGGTACTTTCAGTGCAAGGGCCCCAAGCTCTCATTGTTATGACAGGTGATGTCCCTAAAATGCAGTACTTTTCATGCAGTCAGAGGCAAAACAGCTTCGCCTGTACCACCAGTAGGTGGTACTGCAACCCTAACGGGCCACTCTGACTCACTCCATCAGAGACCTCCCACTGACTGTAGAGCTCCCTCCATCTGCTGACGTAGTCTCCGTTGATCTGGGGCCAGCAACAGAATACTAAACGCCTCACAGTGGAGGCAGGGCTGCTGCTGCTGCTGCTCACAGGTGGAATGGTGCAGTGCCTTTCCACGCAAAGGGTGGGAAAAGAGAGGGAGGACTGCTCAGCTACCCTGGGGCAGATGCACAGCTGGCAGTGTGACATGGCCAGACCTCTTACCTAGACCTTTAATCAGCCATTGGTCTGGATTTGTAACGATTATTATTTATCAAATGCATCTAGTGCAACCATACGGTTTTAGGAGAGAACTCTCCTGCTTTGCATTAATTTCCCAGAACAGACATTTTATAGATTGTTGTTTGACCCTTGTTCTCCCATCTACATTTCAAATTGCCTAATCATACTTCACTTTTCAAACATACTGTAATTTGTCATATTTGCACAAAGCCGTGTTACATAAAGCATATGATGTTGTGAATCCATAGGGGTTCCCCCCCCCCCCACCAGTCCTGTGTTTCGTGTGCGAGTGTTTGTGACGTGTGTGTGTGTGATGACGCAGCACCTGAGAGATTGTCGGCCCATAATTATGCGGTCTAAAATAAGCTTGGTGCTCACAAAAGGTGTCCTTCAGTACCCTCATCACGGACTCTTAGTCCGACGCACGAGGCCCACACTCTGCCTACCGGGGCTCTCAGTCAGCCTTCCCAGATCATCACCCTCTCGCTTTAACGGCAGTCTCATCCCAGTCCCTCATGTGTCAATTGGGATGGGATCTGGGTGATGTATGGATTAGAGCCAAGTGGCTGATGTGTCTTAATCGCACCTGCTGGACGGTCTTAGATGCCAGTCATCGTAATAAAGGTTTAATGGATGAGGCTTACAGTATGCGTTTAGTCTTTGAGTGTATTCATCCTCCGACTCATATTGGACCTTTGCAATTTTCACACACGCATGCAGTCGTACCCTGAATCACACACACGCACAGTAAAACAAGATTTGATTGATGTCTTTGTTTTTCAGGAATGCTCGAGTATGACCCTGTCAAGCGGTTTTCAATACAGCACATAAGGCAGCACAAGTGAGTCTTTAATTGCATCAAACTGGTTTGGTTTAATACATGCACATTCATATACACATTTGAATGAGTGTTGCAACGGTGTGGAAGTTATCACATCATGTTCTTCTGAGAACAACCTGATTACAGGTAACACCAGTTTATTCAGGTTTAAGAGTCTTTGCATGTGTGTGCTGTTTTTGGCCTTTGGAATCAAGCTGATTAAAGGGACACTTCACCGATTCAGAACCGGAATTCTATCATTATAAAATCGCTTTTGTAATATAAAAAAACATTTTTTTTAACCCAGTCTTCCCTTGGCCCAGCTTTCCTGATCGAATTTTCTCCTGAGATGACGTTAAACGCGTCATTTGACGCGTCATTTGACGTCATCTGAGGAGAAAATTAGATCAGGAAAGTTGGGCCAAGGGAAGACTGGGTTAAAAAGATAATAATAATTGTATATTACAAAAGCGATTTTATAATGATAGAATTCCGGTTCTGAATCGGTGAAGTGTCCCTTTAAGGTTTAGGGTTAGGGTTGAACAGGTGGTGCATGTCTTGCACCATTCATGATGCACTCATGGTTACTTTGGGAGGAGGGAGGGGAGTGATCAGTGCAAAAACAGACAGCAAGAGAGCCAAAGACAACGACATTGCCTACAGTGCCTTTCATTTTCTACACAGCATGGGTACACTTTATTTTGTTTCCCTTCATTTCATCCATGTTACCTCTCCGTCGGCGGTACACTTGCATTCC
>OMKX01056438.1:0-11384 GCA_900302425.1 Brosme brosme
GGGAAGGAGAGAGCCCGGAGATCACCTCCACTCACAGAACGGAGTGTACAGCTAATGCCGCTTTCTCTTTGCGAGCGCAAAATGTGTCCGCTCCAAGTTGGTGTCTTATCTTTAGGATTTTCATTTGTTCACGGTTAATGCTCAACCCCCTTTAGCCTCCTGACTATTCTCATAGCTACATAACGTAAATATGTTATGGCAAGAACCCCAGCACTAATACCTTTTCCTAAATTATTATTTTACGTGTTTGCTTGTATTACTACTATGTATATAAATTATGGCATCCATTGCACTCTTACCATTCCTGGAGGGAGGGATCAACAAATGTGCGTTCCTTCTCAAGATTTCTTCCTTGTTAATTAAGGGAGTTTTCTTCTTGCCCTTTGGCTGCTAGGGTTCGGAGGGTGACATAAATAATTGGCCTGTAAAGCCTTTTGAGATGGTCAATGAGATTAAGGGCTTTACAAATATACTTGACTTGACTATTATCAAGGTCCTAAAAACAAACATTCAAATGTCGCTGACGTTTGAACTTTTACAAAAACGTAGATACTATTGTATTAGTCTTTTGGCTGAATAACAGCTTTATTTTGCCAATAAGAAAAAGGGCGAGTATCGGCGCTAGAGACTCCGCTCATAGGCACCCGACTCCGCACCGAGCGCTAGTTCATATAGCAGTGCGCTAACAGAGTTTCCATGTAAAAGACACAGGCTGGAAGGGGGAGTGACAAGAATGAAAAGGCCTTACAAGAGGAAATTCCCTGCTTAAGAACAACACATGAGAGAGCCTGCATTGGAAAACTTTGGTCTAGTTTCAATGCTGACATTGGCTAAAGTCTTTGTTACAGCATGACAACACATTTTCTATTGTTGCATGGATGCAACACTTTGGCTTTCATGCGGCCACATCAGCGGCTATATTCGGTCCTTTCCCTAAGCCGGTAAACCGAAGCACTTTGCTTAATCCAACCCGAATTATGAGGCTTCATCAATACAAATGGCTTTACGATCAAGCCTGCATGGGATTGAAGGCTGTTTGGGCTGATGGGCCTCACGGTTCGGGATCAAGTATTATTAGGCCTTGGGTTCTGAAATGGATTTTGCATTGCGGTCAAATTAGTCTGACTGGTTTGTTTGCTTAACATTGCAGTTAATCCTCTGCCCCCTTCATTTTCAGCCTTTGGAAATGCGAAAACTGTGAGGAACGACAACTCCTCCAGATTTGTGAGTATTTGTGTGTGTGTGTGGTCCCATTCAATTGAATGTCTGCACCCTTTTCAAATTAGGCTGCATTTGTGGAGGATTAAACCACAGCTCTGACAATGCTGATCTGGGCCCGACCACAGTTGAGCAGTTCACTGTGTTACTGCTTATCTTTATCAGCTTTTTGGGACTGGAAGAGGACTCTGGGACTATTGCCATGTTCATTTAAAACATTATTCTATAACAATAATGACTTGTGGACCTATAGGTTGCGTGCAAGTTCTATCAAACAGACCCACAGCAGCACTAGGCTGCATCTCCAAGTAACAGTGATAAAACGACAGGCGTTTAGTGTCTTGGCAACCCAATCTCTTCATTGGCAGCGCATTACAGCGTTTGAGGGAGCTATTCTTGGTCTCGTGTTTTCATTTTTTTTGGTCCGTTTTATGCTCATCTCGGATTTCCAACATGGTATGACTAGCCTCTGTACTCCACACAGAGCAGCCACTGTCTCCTTTGCTACGAGCCTTGATAATATTGGCGTTTGTGCACAAGCTGGCCAGCGTCTTCGCTAGCGTGCAGGCAATCTTGGCAGCTAGTTGGTTGGAGGGGGGGAGTGTCATTGGGGATTTAACTGCAACCTCAAGTCCTTTCATGGCCTTTGACCCCTGTTGTTGCAACTCAACTGCATACTGAGGCAGGCGTCCAGTGCCGTACAACGCACACATCTGTTATTTCGTCCCCGTTTTACAGCGTGTTAAACTAAAAGCTAGCGCTTGATGCGGCCATACGAAACCAAATGAGTAGCAAACACTTTTTGGAAGACTGGCTGGTTTTTAATGTCTCATAAAAATGACACTTTTTTACTGTTACCAAGACAATATAAAAGGCCCTTACTATAACCAAAGACTTTCCAATGCTGTTTTAATCATTTATATAATGGCGAGTCATTAAGCAAGTACCAGCAAAAGTGCTAATAATGTTATTTTACAACCACAGCTGTGTTTTTTTTTTTTTTCCGTCCTCCTTGCAAAATGAGAAGCACGGTTGTCCTTCTGAAATGGCACCAAGAGCTCTGCCTATGTCGTCAGTACTCAGAGCTTACATGCAGTCATAACAGGGAGTATTACGGATTAGGGTCCTTCATCAGCTTATATTTAGGTAACCTTGAAGGGAAGGGCAGATGGGAACCTCACACCATACCAGATGCTTTTTAGTCAGCATGGCTCATCTTCAATGTTCAAAAAAAGGCCGGAAGCTTCTTTGTAGGTTGTCACTTCCTCTTTCAGAATTTGAATATGAATGTTTTTTTTGTGTTTTTGAGTTTTTGGCCAAAGGAAGCCTTTGGCCACAGCAGTACTCGGCAGCTGTCTGTTTATAAATACTACAGTAGATGGGGAAAAAAGGAGGGTGGATTAAAAAAAGAAGTTAGTGTTTGAGACACAGGACTCACTGTTTTGGCTCCCAAGTTTCGCATCGCAAAGGCCGTCAATGCTTCCAATAGTTTGTCTTACTGCTTTTTGAAAAGGAAGAGATCTAAAAAAAAAAAAAAAATTCCTCCACAGCCAATTACTTCCCAGAAAACTATGTGTGAGTGGCTGCTGTTTTGTGACAATACCGCCATCTCCTTGAGACGGACTCGTATCTTCTTCTTTTGTGCAAGTGGACCTTTAATTGGGTCTTTGAAGGCCCGTGTGTGACCGAGGTGTTTTTGTTGTGATTTCTTGCCGGTGAATTCGCAGCCTTATGACATTAAAGGCCTTGAGAGCACCGTCCTTACGGAGTGTGCTACAGCTGGTCCAGTGCCATTGGTCCTTATTATCTTATTTTGTCTGTATAAAATGTCAACGCTGTAGTGGGACGTCATTGTGTAAAAGTGTTTTTTATTTAATTTACATTCAGTATGACAATGGTGGTTTGTTCTTAACTGCATTTTTTTTCTCTCCAAAGGGGAAATACATGGACATCGAGTTTGACTTCAAAGGTGATCCACTGGGCGGAGTTATTAGTAACTGTGAGTAATTTATTTAATTTTCTTTATATTCTATTCATGCTATGCCCCTGCCCACTCACTCACTCACTCGCTCACTCGCTCACTCACTCACTCACTCACTCACTCACTCACTCACTCACTCACTCACTCACTGGGACGTGGGGTCAGACATTAGAAGCTCGCAATGCACATAACCGACGCAGAGTTCCGAAAGAGTGATGACACCGCTGTGTCAACGCTTTCATTGGCCATTCACAGTTGATGGAGGGAGGAGAAGGGGGTCAGTAGCGAGTTGGTAACTACAAACATTATGGCAGGATGTGTCTGGAGCAGTACCCCAGTTTGACCCCAAACTGAAAATCGAAGGAAAATAAACAAACAACAAACAAAATTGCCACAACAGCGACCTGTCAACTCTCGTCATTTCGTCTCTTCTTTTTTCTTGAACAAGGAAACTCCAGCTGTTGCAAAGAATGACGAAGAAGTACTTTTGACCCCCCCCTCCCCCACCTCTCTCGCTCTATCATTTCTCCCTGCTTCCATCTCTCCTCTGTTCACATTGTTTTGTCTGTGTTCACTTCTCCGCCTGAGGTCATGGAAATAATGACCTGCCGATGTCTGTACCACAAACAAGTCTTTCAACGTGTGTGTGTGTCTGGGTGTGCGTGTGTGTGTGTGCGTGTGTGTGTGTGTGTGTGTGTGTGCGTGCGGTCGTCAGCCTGTCTGTCAGTCTGGGAGCCGAAGTCACGAGACACCAAACAGCGTGTAAATTCATATACTTTTGGCTGTCCCAGACGGCTAGCTAGCTAGACACAGACAGATTGTTTTGAATGAAACTGGAAGGCAATGATGCCTGGTGGTTTTGCAGTGAACCGTCCCATTTCTGCTTATCTGATTAATCTGATTAACAGCTTTCAGACTGGGAAGAAAGACGCTGGGGGAAGCATTTTGGGCTTTGACATGCTGACGCTCTCCAGCCTTGTTTTTTTTATTTATTGTATTTCACGACCGGAAGTTGTTTTGCAGAATCACTGTGCTTAACACATTTGAAGACTGCTATAAACCCCCCGTGTGATACTTCTCTGTCTGCTTCTCTTGAATGTGCATTTTGTGAAACTGAGCAGCTCAAAATGCTCTCCCGGCAACCTCGTCCGGATCTATTGTAGCGTGTAGCTGTTCTGTTTCGGAAAGCAATAACAAGAGGAGTGGACAAAAGGTGAAGGGTCGTGGCAGAGCCCCCTACGGGAGGAGTTGGGATTTGTTTTAAAGTTTATCCGGTGTCTCCCGCCTTGCTGCTGCGCTTTCCCTGCCGCCCGCGGGAGTCTGTCTGGAAACGTGGCGATGCCTACCGCATGTGGTTGGCAACTTTTAGGCATACATAAAAGTCGGTCGGAAAAAATAACTTCACAAAGAGCTAGAGACAGTAAGAGGTCCTTCAGGTTTTTTTTTCCGGTTTGGTCTTTGATTAAAGCTCTGCGCTTGGGCGGGGCAAGTCGCTCATAGGCTGTTGTTGCATAATGAATAAGCTGTTAGCTCCCGCGCCTCTGAACCCGGACCTGACAGGAGCCTGGCTTCCATGGCCTGTGGGCGCCACTTTAACATTCACCTCTCCCCCACCTCCACCTCCACACCCCCTGCCCCGGCCGCGTGTCTGGAGACTAAGCCCCCCAGCGGTCTGGCTCTGCCTGAGCCCAGCCGCTGCCCAAGCAGAGTAGCAGGCCATCCCAGCCAGGGCTGGGGAGGGACAAGAGGCAGGGACTTTCTTTTGGTCTTGTGTACTCTGTCTTTCTTTGTCTCTCTCTGGCTCTCTCGTGCCCACACTTAATGTCTGCCTGGTGAATTGTGGCAGGGATCGTAGTACACTTAATGGCACACCTCGCGTCTGACAGCCTCCTGAACGCACAGCTGGCGTATCCCGGCACCGTTCGAACACTCCGTCCAAGCGCTGTTTCCTGGTTCAGAGGAGAGCGCACCCGGCCGCGCCTTAAGGCTCGCTGAGTAGCTGGCAGCGAGGCGGCGGATCGTTTGGATCAGGTAGCGCTGCTCTTTATCCGGCAGCCGAGGAGGAACCGATGTTTGATCTCAATGTGTTGTTTCTTCCTCTGGGACGTCCTGTCCCACAACGGTGGGATTTACTCATTCATGCAAACGCAGACGCGCACACGCATGCACACAGATAATGGAGTATTAGGCCGAACCGACACAAAGCCTGGTTCCCCTGGTAACTTGCAGTGTTTTGTTGCAAGTGCATGTGAAACTCCGATTTGGGCAGATGTGGTTTGAACAATAGCCTCATAACATAACCGCTTGAGGAACAGCCAGATGTATCATATCCTACCAGAAGCTATTCTGGGAGCACCATTGTTTTTGTTGAGATCTCTCCCTCTCGGTCTCTCTCCCTCTGCCTCTCTGTGTCTCGATGTCCCTCTTCCTCTCTCTCTCTCATTATTTCCACCCCCCCTTTCAGATCTGCTGGAGAAGTCACGGGTGGTGAAGCAGCCGAGAGGGGAGAGGAACTTCCACGTCTTCTACCAGCTCCTGTCTGGAGCGTCCGACGACACACTCAGTGAGTTGAAATGCGGACAGAGACTTGAGTTTTATCGGAGAGTCGAGTGGACGAAATATTGCGGGAAAAGGAAAGGATGCCGATAGTATTTGTGAGTCAGGCCCCTGGTGTCCCTATGACTCAGAGAGGAACCACAACGCTGACATAGCCGTATTAAAGAGCCTCAAGCAATATTAGGAACACACTTTTTATTTATTTAAACTCCCCCCTAAAGAACGTTGTGTGCTGAGGAACATGTGTTTAACACGTTAACATCTCCCTGCCAAACCAAAGAATGAAAAAGAACCAAACACGGAGACGAGAACAAAAGAGTCTGGAACCTGTTCCTTCTATTTGCTTTCCTGTGAAATGGAAAGGCATTGTCTGACGCCCCGGCCGACAGCACAAACAACATGACACTCACCCACTCAAATAAGCCCCTCACATCAGACGGGCTCAGGTTTAACTGCCCTTAATGCGACTTGAAATCAAACGCAAGCAAGCAGCGGGGGAGAGGAAAAGATTCCCTTGACACCAGATACAGTGGTCCTTTTTCTTTTTTTCCCCCTCTCTTTCAAAGAGATCCATTTAATCTATGTTGAGTAATGCGTGTACCGTGGAGCGCTGCCGCGCCAAACAGCTCTGCGATTCGCTGCATTAGGAGATATCGATTCAGGAGCATCAGCAACTTAAAGAGCCTTTGCTTTCTCAGTAGGTTTCTTTGTCGAGCGGTGCGGCTCAGCAGCCACTTCTGCAATACCTGTATTTTGTTTTGCTACAGACCCGTGTGTGTGGGTGTGTGGGTGAGTGGGTGTGCGTGTGGGTGTGTGGGGGGGTCTTTATTATCCGCCACCAACACACTCTTCTGATACGCTCCATGCCGTGACCTAAACTAAATGAGGTTTTGAAATGTAAACGCAGTGTTTTGAAACCTCTCCACAGGAAAGCTGAAGCTCGACCGAGACTTCAGCAAGTACAACTACCTGAGTCTGGACTCAGCCAACGTCAACGGTCTGGATGACGCAGCCAACTTCCGCACAGTCAGGGTATGAAGGCATCCCCCTTGTCCGTGTGTGTGAATGACGAATGCACACAGATGGCTCTTCTTAACTTTGAAGAAGTCAAACTGAAACACACAAAAGTCAAACAGAAACACTCAAAACACAAACTCAAAACGACAACACCTCAGGATTTCCATTCGGTTACGTAAAGGAAATCTCCCATGAATCTGACGCTCTTCCGCCGCTGTGGCGCTCTCCCTTCCCAGAATGCCATGCAGATCGTGGGGTTCATGGAGGACGAGGTGCAGTCGGTGCTGGAGCTCGTGGCGGCCGTGCTGAAGCTGGGAAACATCGAGTTCAAACCGGAGTCTCGCTGCAACGGCTACGACGAGAGCCGCGTCAAAGACAAGAACGGTGAGGGCCGAAGGTTAAAGGACGCGGGTTAGGGTTGTGCGTCGGTTATAGGTGTATGTTAAATGTGCCCACCCTGACCAAACCACGGATAGACCGGCGACTGTGAATGTAATGTTTTCAAACCATTAAAATAATTTCTCGACAAACTCAGCCAATTAGTCTGCAGTACACATTTTATGTTTTTACAACACTTGCATGACATCCCACACAGATGACTCCATGCCAGAATGTCTCTTGTTATGTAGACGTACCTGTTAAGTCTCACTTCACCACCAACAGTCCTCTCCTCGTCTTCCCTATTTGTCGGCTTTCTGTTGAGACACTGCCACCTATCGGTGGCTCTGCGTCCCGGTCCAGCGCTCTTGTTGCCGTGCAGCTCTCTTGTTACGAGCCCCACTTTTAGCCGGTGGCGGCCGAGTGTTGTCCTTAGTCACACACCTGTTTGCGATTAGGTAAATTGGGTATTTGCATTTCCCTCTCCGTGACAGCCTGACAAGTCGCTTTTGCAGGCAAATTCCAGCTTATTTATTTAGTCTGCAACAGCAACTGGCTATTTGGTTAAAATAAAACATGGTCCGTACCAGAAGCCTAGCTGGGCTGCTACACGGGGTGACTAATGTGATTACTGTTACCAGAGCGATCAACACATGCCATTAACCTGGGCTCTCACGGGACGACACAAAATGGACTGGTGTTTGCTTTTTGGGGATGGTTTATTGCTTTTCTCCTGAATGTTTAAAACCTTGGATCAGATTAGAAGCAGACTAGCAGACCATTATTTCCCAAGACATCAGCTCCACATTTTTAACAGGAAGCATTTTACCATGAGCAGATTGAAATCATATTGTATATGATTTTCAACCTGTATCCTGTCAACAGAATGAACTAAGAGATGCATTCACAGATACCCTGATTGTATTGGACTGCATTGATTGCGGATGACTACTTAAGATGAATGCGAGCAAAGCTTCAATTTATTATCTTCCTTTTATCCCCCATCACAGAGCCTGTTAATGCTCATGCTAAACCGGAACTCTCTCATACTGTGTGTGTGTGTGTGTGTGTGTGTGTGTGTGCATGTGCGTGTGTGTTCTGCAGACCTGAAGGAGATGTGCGAGCTGCTGGGGATCGAGCAGTCGGTGCTGGAGCGCGCCTTCAGCTACCGCACCGTGGAGGCCAAGATGGAGAAGGTCTCCACCACCCTCAACGTGTCCCAGGTCAGTCTTCCTCGGTCGGTCACGCACAGACGCAATCTGCACCCTATTCGCCCCCACACCTCCCGTCCCTCTCCCGGAGAGCGGTGTGTGTGTGTTCACACACGCACACACATCGCCGTGCAGGAAATGTTGAAGGCACATTACGTCCCGCTGAATCACTCCAGCGGCCGCCGACCCACATACGCACGGGCCGTCGCCGGAAAGGCTTCCATTAAAGATGAGCGGTGACGCAGGATCGAATGTAGGTCACATCTCGGCGGTTGGGGAGTTCATTCCCATCTCCCAGGGAGGCTGCCCAGAGATGATGCAGATAGGGCTTTAGGTTTAGAGGAGCAGAAAATGATGCCGGTATCACGCCGGCCCAGAGCGGGATGCGGACACCCGTAGGTGCCGGCGTTGCACCCTCTTTGTCCCACCACTTCACCTTTCAGCAGGGGTGATTGTTGAAGTTGAGGGAAATAGTTTGACTCTTTTTGCGGCTAGTTATAAATACGTTGCGTGCTCCAACTTGAATGTTTATCTTAATATAATAACAAAAATACATCATTATTGATCCCGCCATCGATTCCTCAGTGGGAAAGGTTAATCTGGTTTTAAAGGCTTTGTGTTAATACAGACAAAGTTAACAAAGACTGGACAGACACTTTATGACCAATCTTAGGGGGCTTGGAGCAATGACGTTGATGCGACCGTCCAAAGTATTTTCTCAGTCTGTTGAACCCTTGAAACCCTTGAAACCAAGGAGAGTAATGGGGGTCATTGTGGACGGTGTTCTCTCTTCACTTCCTCGGTTTGAGATCACAGTCCTCTGGTTCTCGTCTCCGCGACTTTCAGTGCAATGTGTTTTAACATCCGCCGTCTGTTTTGTGCGGGGATGAGCTTGCATGTGACACAAAAAGTGATGATTGTTTTGTATAAGCCGTACAATCATTGTAATCTTTTCCGCAGGCCTACTACGCCCGCGACGCTCTCGCCAAGAACCTGTACAGCCGCCTGTTCAGCTGGCTGGTCACCCGGATCAACGAGAGCATTAGGGTACGTATACCACCGCAGGGGTGAGGCTGCTGGGTCTGCATATCTGTCTCCTGCCCCTGTGTGCACAGGCAAGGGTCCCCAGGGTCTCCCCTTGACCTCTGACCTTTCTCCCCAGGCCCAGACCAAATCCCGCCACAAGGTGATGGGTGTCCTCGACATCTACGGCTTCGAGATTTTCGAGGTGAGAAGAGATATTCCAAATGTGTGGCGTTTTTTTTTTTCGCCCTTTACAATTTATGCTCGATTCCGAGTAACAAACCAGATGGTAGCCAACAAGCAGAAACCTACTGAAAACGCTGTCCCGGAGACGGAGAGAGTTCCAGCTGGTTCTCCTGTTTGACAGACGGATGAGCCACCGTTTGCATGTTTTGATAAAACATCCGAGAGCTCCTCTATTAAGAGTTTTAGGGATGGGAAATCCTGTCAAAGTCATTATTTTCATATATATTTCATTTTTCCCATTTGATTATTTGTGCAAGTGGCATGTCTCACAAGTGCAAGCTCTCATACTCATTTGTGTCACCCCACTCACCGCCAAGCCCTCCTCTCTCTTGCTCTCCTCTCTCTCTCTCTCCTGAATGTTGTGTCATGTTGTGTTGTGTCTTGGGGGGCCAGGACGGAGTAAGTACCATCTGTCCTGGGGAAGGGGGCGTTTGCTCTGCCCAGTCTGCATGCTGTGATCCCAAGGCCATTCTGTAGTCCTAATTCCGCTCCTCATGCAAAAAAAATAACGAACTAAAACCAAAATAATAAAACTCCAAAAACAAAAGAACCCAAGCCTCAATGTTGCGCTGCGGTCGAAAAGACGATGGCTCAGTACAGAACGCAACTAGGGAAGTGCCAAACATTGTTAACTTTTTTGGGGATTCTGAACTTAAGATGAATGTGGTGAACTGTATTTTTTTTTTCTCAATTCAAAATATTGAATTGAGCTTCAGAGCCATTTAACAGACTTTTTTGCCAATTTTCTACCGGCTGTGGTAAGTAAATGCAAATTTACAATGCTTAACTTCCTCCATGTTGACTGCACGCAGATCTCCCTGGTAACCATTGGTCATTTGCATATACTACCCACATTGCAATAATACAAATCTGGTTGGAAATCTGAAAAATAGTCATTTTATAAGCCAAGAGCAGAAGCAAGATTTATTTTAAGCTCTATTTAGCTTTAGACTCAAAATACCAGCCTATATATTTACTCCCTAGAACGCCTTAAGAAATTCTCCTTTACCGACGGAGCGTCCTAGCTCGGGGAGTTTGCGTTGCGGAACGAGCCCGTCTCGCCTCAGCCTTCGCGCACACTGTCGCTTGGACACTAGTAGACACGCTTTCATTTGCTGTTGTGTGTTTAATTTGAAGATGGCTCGAGGCGACGTATTGATTTCCCCGGCAACCCGACATGAAGGACGCGCGGCGTGCCGCTGGCGTGTTGTCGCCCCGCGTCCTTCAGGACGCGTGTTGCGTCGGGAAAGCAGACCGTTGTCCTTCGGCGTGTTTATCTTCTAGACTAGACACCTCTAACCCCCGAGAGTGATCGTATTTGTTTGACTGAACATCAACTAACCCAGTGCACGTCGCCTCCATTGAAACCAAGAGTCATGATTGGTTGTAATTGGTCATAAGGAAATGGAGTATTCACAATGGTTTGCGGTACATTGTCATCTTATTAATTCTATATTATGCTGGTACTACTGGTTTAATTTGATACAGGTTGACTTTTCCCTCACACAGCTACTTTGTATTGGTTCATTTAGATTTACTCGTGACAGTTTATGATAGACAATCTGGGAGACTCAAACTAGGTCCACAGTAACAACAGACAATGAAGAAGGTAACAAATGAAGTGTTTTTTCCACAAATCTAAAAAAAGGTAGGAATTTGGAAAACCGGGGGGAGAAAACTGTAGACGTCTACAAGAAGCACGCACCATTAAAAGCATCCTGCAAACATTATTTTTAACCTTTATTCAACCGGAG
>OMKX01056443.1:0-10299 GCA_900302425.1 Brosme brosme
AGGCAACATTCCCTGAGAAACTCACGATATGCAATAGCACAGAGGATGTACACATAATGTACTGGAACTGACCGATGACAGGTTCAACACAGAGCTCAGTAGCTATGAAGACAGCTTTTCAAATTGAACAAGTCTGTCTTTGAAATAAATGATGTATTTTGATTTGATTGTATTGCTGATATCGTGCGTTTAATGGCTGTTTAAAGATATCGTCGGTGATGGGCTGAGCCATTGTCTTTTGATTAACCGCAAAGAAAAGAAATAAGGTTACAGATTTTTAAACGGAACGAGGAAGGAAGGCATGAAGGACACTGATGAAGTTGAGGTAGGCAACTCACGTAATGTTTGGACGGATTGCGTCTCTTCTCCACGTCCACGACTTTCACGTCCAGCACTGTCCGAAACTGCATCTTGATTCTGCACAGACTATGCATAAAAAATGGTCAGATTGTGGTCTAACTGCAGCACTAAGGGAGGATACCTGGTCCGGCCAAAATAAGAGATCATTCATTAAACGCTGTGTCAAGGGAAAATATTGACTAGCCCACTGTGATATCAGTCCGTAGTCGATTCCAATTCAGATCATTTTCGTTGACGCAACGATCCGTGATCCGATATGAAAGTTATTGGTACTCCATTGCATCGTTTGCTCGGATTGCACTTAGTAGCCTACTGCCGAATCAGACAACCCCACGACGGTCACGTTGTCTTCAGAGGAGGCTCGAACAGCTGTGGTCGAGCACAGATGAGGTGGTCAAGCCGGAAAAAGTCTGTCCCTCTCTCCTTTTGTGTTGGCCACGCGGTCTATATAGGTGGTATGGTGCCTTTAGGTTCAAAAGCTTCGGTGAAAGCTATACTATAGACCATGCAACGTGCCCGTCGTGCGCTTATTGTGAAGAGACAGCAGCCAAGATAATTTGGGGAATCGAGTGGGATGGGCTTCACACTTCCCCTTGGGCTACTAAAAATAAGGCACTGGTGAGATCTCCTCGTACAAGTCGGCTGACAAATACATATCAGCCCATCGCTATTTAACTCGCCGTTGATAAATTGTGCAGATTGTCAGGAACTAATGATATCTATCTTGTTAACACATGTTTGAATGGGCCTGGCGCCCCCGGTCGCTACAAATACATTGCAGGTTAATTAAAACAGCGAGAAGAAACTCGTATGCAATAATCAAATACTTGTATCAAAGACTGCATTCCCCAGGTTTTGCCAATGGATAGCGGGACAATGCATTTTGCTAAGAAATTGTCCAAGCGTGCAGTGAAGATAGCCCACAGATGTTTCACAGGCAGCCAATCGGCTGCACTGCCCGACCAACTCAGGCCAATTACAGACCAAACACTGCCCCCCTGTGTATACGTAAACATATGCACCGAGTTATGACAAGTGGGCTTATTAGGCATTATTGTAATAGTTCTAAATAATGTCAAAATTGATATCTATGTTTCATACTCAAACAATGAATATACCCTGGTGTTCTTTCATTGCACGATGAGCAGTAGGCCAATGTTTGATTGCTTTAGTCCCATTTATAATTTCTGGAACCACACATGCAACAAAACAACTCGTGCAGACGACTCATGTGCTAGAGGAACCCTAGTGGACTGAAGAAAGTTCAGAAGCTGGCTGACCAGCGCCAAGGTAACCTGCAGTTTACCCGTCAGATCCCGAGCTGGTCGGCAGGTGGCGACAGAGGGCTGCTGGACAGAGCGTCGACTACCTTCAGCCAGACGCCTCTTGCCCTCTCATGACATCAACATGCAATGTCCTCAGTCACGATGACGGGATTCATAGGATAGTGGATTGAGTTAGCTGAAGCAAGTAGACCATGGTAGTCCTATGCAGTGGTGAAAATAGTTGGCTACTCTTGTCCTTTACTCAAATAGGATCTCCTCAGATGATAGAATTAGTCATGTAACAAATGATGTACTTAGGTACCTTCTTCAAGTAAAAGTATTGAATCACTTTTCACTCCTAGTTGTACAGTTAGTTGAGAAAATGTGTAACAAGGACCGACATGGGTTTCCAAACTATGACTCACTGCCTCCGACTGCTAGTGCAAGCCTTTTGTGTGCAATGTGTTATCCACTTTAGATAACTTTCCCTTCAGAATAATACCAATATGTATTCATTACAGCATAGAGGTATTCAGCAGCCTTCTCCAGGATGCCTACAGATAACTTGCTGGCATTGGGGCTCGAAACCCAGTACCTTTTTACCATTTACTCTAGCCACTGCAATAGCCTGCAACCTAAAATGTCACTTTCCAATGACACTATAAAAGTCAGACTTTAGATGAGCATAGTAGGACTGCTTGATCCGAGATTACTATAAAAGTAACATCCGCAATAAATGTAAAATTATTAAGATTTAATTTGAACATTATGTAATACAATCATATATACATATATACACACATACACACACACACACACACACACACACACACACGCACACACATGCATGTGCACACCCACACCCATCTTTTATATTTTTAACAACACATAATACTATACAATGCTATCCTGACCTAGCCTAACATGGTATAATGGTTGATGCTGGTGCTAATGACATCGCTGTTGCACTCCAGTGCTCTCAGGACGAGCTCCAGGGCTTCTTTGCTGATGTTGGGGCTGTAGCGCTGCCTCACTGCAGACAGAATGTGGAGGACGTGGCAGCCCTTTTCTGCATCTAGAAGCACAGGACAACAGCCGATCATCAATGGAGTACCGCCACGTCTTCCGATCAAAGTAGAGCTCTCTCAGAAACGACTTAATGCAACATGACGCACTGCCCTACTTCCAAGAACAAATTCTCGTAAATTGCATAGCACAATGACACACTTGTAATTCATTCCTCACAGGTAGGTGGGATGATGGGTGGATATTCTTATTTCTACTTTTACGTTTCTAATGCACTTGATAAAAATAAAAATAAAATAATCTTTATAATATTTTGGACATGAATGTTACACAGTAGTCACAAATTTTTACAAAAATATATATATATATTTGAAATTAAATAATAGTAATAATAATGTAGTACTTAATCATCAGTGTAAATGACTTTGCCTTACATTTCTCTCTCTTGGAGTCCTCCCTGATGATGTCTTTGACAGCAATAAGAAGGTCTTTGTCATGTTCGGTCACCTAACAGAGAGAAAAAAAGCATTTTCGTACATGTTCAACCTTGGACCTGGACCTTGATGCAGAGCATCAGCCAAGTTCAACATGCATCCGTTTCTACACCCCTATAGTGCGCTCCTACATGGTAGAGCTCATCCTGGGACTTGACCTTGCGGTACACAGCACCCTGGTCCTGGAGCACCTGCAGGCTCTCCTTGAGGAGCTGGCGGAGCTGCTGGCCAGCAGAGGGCCCTGCCACGATGGCCTGGGCGGGAGGCTGGAGTTCAGAGGTCAGAGATCATGCAAGATATTGAAAATGCAGCCGTGAAGCAGTTACTAAAGCACACGTATTTTTTGGCCTATTGTCAAATTCACATTGTGAGGAACATAATGCATTGTGTTGCAGCGTTGCTGTCTATATGGGGCAGATGTGGGTAGGATGTGACGATGAGGCTGAAAAGGTCTGGGTTCAAACACCACTCTATGCGGTCTGCCTTTGGGCACCCTTGAGTTAAGATGCCTTACACACCTGCCCATTAATGACATGTATTATAAAAATACATTTACTGTAGGTTGCTTTGGCATCTGCTAAATAACTAAATAGTAAAGAGTGTATGGCATTGATCTGTATTCAATTGCATTAAATCAGTAAACATTTACATCTTTTTGTGGTCCCTGGTCCCCTGGTTTCGTCTGGGATTGACTGCAGACCAGAGGCTGCAGAAGGTCTAGGACATCATATGGTCTGAACTTGGTCACCGTCTTCTCCTTCAGGAAATCCTTCAGGATTTGTGTTGCCCTGGTAACGCGGCCGACAGTAGGGCCACTGTAAAAAACAAACATATTTAGACAATAACAAAGGAATAGAAACTGTCTCTTAATTCGGAGGTATTTGTACAAAATTTAGGTCAATCATCTGTGTCATTCCAAAGACATCTTCATCTCAGTCGAAAAACAATTTCATGAGGTATTAGTGAACTAATTATTTCAAATTCATTATTGGCGGAAATATCGGCCACCAAATTACATCGTCCAAAATGTTATCGTAGCACTGTGTGCTGTGTCTACCTGGTGGCGTAAGCTTTTAACTGGAAGGGTTTATCACAGCATAGTTGGCTGGGGCTACCTGATGGCGTTAACTTTTAACTGGAATGGTTTATCATAGCATAGTTGGCTGGGGCTACCTGATTGCGTTAGCCTTTAACTTAAATGGTTTATCATAGCATAGTTGGCTGTGGCTACCTGATGGCGTTAGCTTTAACTTTAATGCTTTATCATAGCATTTTGGATGTGGCTACCTGGTGGCGTTAGCTTGTAACTGGAATGGTTTATCATAGCACTTTCGGTACAGCTCAGGAACCTCCATCATCCAGGCTATCTGCTCAGCCATCACCGGGTCGTTCACTTTATCTAGAGAGAGAGAGAGAGAGAGAGAGAGAGACCCACACACACACATACACACAGAATGAACTGGAGATCCATTTGGGACATGTGTGTCTACTTAATGAATGTGTGTAGTTGTGTGTAGACACACAACTACACACACCACCCACCCCCTGACATGACATCACTGTTACGATAATAAATGCCATGCGGTTCATCTTTCAAGCCTCAGTGCGGGCAAAAGGAGTCAGTCTATATGTTTGTCCGGTTGTCCCCATTGGTAGATTAAAAAGAGGATGGAACAGACTGGAAATGCCCCACCCCAACTCCCCCTCCCCCCACAAAATGAAATGAGATATGAACACATACAATTTTAACATTGAATGACAGCTGAATCAATACAGTCTACGACTGTAGACAGTTGTTTTGTTTTTTTCCCCCACACCACACAGGGAGTCACGTTATTATTCTTTTATTTTCAGATGCACAGAACAACACAGAGTCCGTCTGGGCACTGAAATTCTTATGACAAGTCACCGGCAACTGCCTATTTAGGCATAATATTACAGAAAGATAAAAAATGCTAGACAGAAATACAAATAGAAGAATATTTAAAGATAAATATACTAGAAAGCAATAAGTACATGACAGGGTTATAATATAACTGACGAAATAAACAAAATCCAAATATATACAAAATCCGAAATTATGTGCAGATCCAGTTATTTGAAAAAGTAAAAGTTATTATGAGGTACAATATCAATCATTCATTTATTTTGGTTAATAAGGTTATACAATTGGCATGTGGCTGTAAGAATCACAGACTGTTGAGAACCTGATGGCTCCTACGGAACAACTTACAGTATGTGGAGGCCATGACCTCCCTCTGCTGCCTGGAGGTCTTCACCGGCCCCCTGACCCTCATAGTTTCCCCAATCTCCAGCTGGGAACATCTCCTTTGAGCTTCTCTGAGCTTCTTTAGCTCAGCTAAGGGGTTGAAGCCTGTCTCAGACTGCTCTGATGCCCTGGGAACCACTAGACATGATCCAGGATAAAAAATAAAAAAAAATCGAAAAAGCATTTCTAATGCAGTGGTAAACATACTTGATTTACATAAATGAGCAAAGATTGCATTCGATTGCGTGGATATATTTACCAGAAGGATCATCCGTTTCTCTCCACTTCTCATTTTTCCAACACAAACAATTTATAACACCGGTACCATCATCCACTGTGGATTGAAGAAAAGGCAGCTGTTAATTACAATTGAAAGTACACTATTATTATTATTGTACTTTTGTATCTTCTTTCTTTGTGTATAACAACGATCTGTTAACATTCAAGTTAGTCATTCCCTATTATGGACATAACAACATTGATGTTTTACTATTGGCGCCTAAGCAAATCTGAATTAGAAAACTTACATGAAGTGAAAGACTCGCATAGCATTTTCCTAGTGGTCACTTTCAGATTGATGGCAGCTACGTTACCTCCATAGCAGAAGAAGTCGTCTCTTTCTCTCTTGTAGACCACTGTCCCAAGGACATCTACTTTGTAGATTGGATGAGAATTGTAGAAGTAAATACCTGTGTGGGTGTAAATGAAAATGGCACTGTTAATATTGTTAACCATAACATTGTTATGGTTATCAATAATCGCTAAGAATCACTCATATGGGCCAAGAATTTACTCCGCGTACATCCACACAACATACGTTTTGATAATGGTAACAGAAGGTCAAATGTATTTATAATACATATTTAATATGAGTCTCAAACGGTGAGACGTGCAAAGAAGAGAGAAACTAACTGTTACCTGGCACCTGACAGGACTCTCTGATTTGAAGGAGGTCTTTGATATAAAGCCTGGCAAATGCAGAAAATATCGGGTCTAACCCCCACAGGGTTGACGGAGGCTCGTCTTCCTGGGTCATCCTAATCACAGTGTGTATTCATTACAGCACATTATGAAGTAGTGTTGTTGTCAGACTGAAACACAGACAGTGTTTTGATTTTCGAAAGTAGCAGAAACTGTGACCAACTACCGGTCACGTGACGCGTCACATTTTCATTCGCTTTTAAAAGATCTTAAATATGTTAAATAACAATCGCATTATTTTAAATTGAACGGTTTAAACCTTCATATTATATACGGGTAATATATATTGTAATTGTAATAATGTTTAAAGTATGTTGTGTTTGTAGTACATGCGTGCGCGTTCTACAAAAAAAAGACGTAGGCCCAGAAGGTCATGGGAAATGTAGTTTTAAAGAGACAAAGAAACGTGTGCCTCTTATTGTCCAAATGTAAATAACGTATGTCGGACATGGACAGGGTATTTTGCCTTGTAAATGTGAACCTCTATTAACGTTTGCCTCTTTGCTTCCTTTATATTAAAAAAACGTCCATGCTCCACGTGTCTCTGGTGCCAACGGGGACAGCAAAGTTGTGTCCTCCACATCCATCGGACAAACACGAGCTACGCGACGACGAGAAATGACCACAATCGAGCGCTCTCGTGAACGCGCTTTGACACTTAAACCCACTAGATTACTGAACCCCGTGCCTCGTCAACTAACGGGAGATTTGTTTTTTTTCACCCTTTGAATTGACCATTTGTACGGACACGTTTTATGTTTATGGACCAAAGGGGAAATCGCAGTTGTGTTTTACGGAGCAAAATACATTGGATCGACCCGCAAACAGTTTGACCGTCTCATTTCTTTTGGTTGACAAAGGAGTACCGAAGCGCTGTCGGGCAAAGCAGTCGAGTTGGAAGCAACGGAGGACTTCTTGTATAACTTTCCTCTACGTGGGATGATGTGTTGTTGTTGACTTTTACAATATTGTAAATCTGAATGTAAGGACTCAATAATTATGTGTGTGGACAGGATCATCTGGATTGTCCAGTCCAATCTGTCAACGGCTATACAAGGCTATATGTCTCACTATTGAGATATAAATTGTTATACAACACACCCAAACGCACAGCTTATGGATGTTCCAAGAAATCCATCTTACTCTTACACGCACTTCTTTACCATGCAATTACACGATTGAAGGACAATCAACATCAATCTTACTGTAAACCTACAACGTCAGGATCCATCATGTCGTTTTTTAACTTCCGAAAGATATTTAAACTGGGTTCTGAGAAAAAGAAGAAGCAGTATGAACATGTCCATAGGGACGAGAACCCCGAAGAAATTTGGGATATCATTGGTGAACTGGGAGATGGAGCCTTTGGGAAGGTGTATAAGGTGGGTTGGATCCAATTTACAGCTGCTGCTGCTGCTGTTGCAAATTCCAATGTCTATAACAAATGTATCTTCACCCGGTTGCCTCGTTATTAACATGATGTCGTTCTGCATAGCTCACTGCAAGATACAAATCCAAACCACTCCAGTTCACACTGGTCAGTTATTATATTCATCCCTCCCTTCCATCAACATGACATTTCCAATTAACTAGGGCTCATAGCGTCTAAATGATGGAGCAGCGGTGATTAACTCAGTATATATGCCACACGTAGGCTAAGCATGACCACAATATGGAGAGCATCAGGTTTTAGGGTTAGGTTCGGTACCATCTACCTCCCAAAACCTATCATAATGCCTGTATACTCAGATGATCGTTTGTAATTATTCAGTCAGAATCTTCTTTCAAAACCCAACTATACCATAATCGTGCATTTGTTTCAGTTGCAGTCACCAGATATTCTAGAGGACTGTTTCGTTTTATGCCCCTTTTAAGCCTAATCCTCATCCACAACGACGAGTCACAAGTTGCCTATTACTGAGTGTCTGAAATTCCAGCCCCTCAACAGAGCTTATACTTGGAGATACCACAACTCTTCATCAAGGAAACAAATTCCAAAACATTCTTTCAACATCTATCACTTTCATTATTTGCGTGTTAGAAGTTATCTTCAACTGGCAATGGAAATTCAGAGGCAAAATTGAAGGATGTTTATGAATAGAAAATTGCAACACGTTGTACCCTTTTTCTGGGATTTGGTCCATTCAACATCCTAGTAATATGCTCCCTCCCGGATGAGTCACTCCTGCTGGGCAGTCTCCACGGTCCACATTGGATCGAAATGGAAAATGTGTGTATTTACATCTCGGGATTACTAATTTGGGGGTCATTTTTAAACACTAGACACCAGAATTGTCCCTGGGACGCACACAGGTCACCAGGAAGTAGCTGTGTATCTCTTATATCCACAGCAACTCCATCAAGCACTCCCTGCTCTCTGAGCCAAAACCAACAGGAGAATTGTCAGCTTAAAACATACTGGTTTTCTGTGCAATTTTCTTTGAGCCTATAATGGCCACTGTGGTGGAAAACCTGTATCGTAACCGGTGCAGTCAGCTTAATGTTCCTCATAACATTGCCCAGTGATACTGTGTTTGTTTGTCTAGGCCCAAAACAAACAGACGGGGGTCTTGGCTGCAGCAAAAGTCATAGATACAAAGACAGAGGAAGAGCTGGAGGACTACATGGTGGAGATTGAAATCCTGGCGTCTTGTGACCACCACAACATCGTTAAGCTGCTCGATGCTTTCTACTATGACAGCAAACTTTGGGTAAGTAGGCTTCCCTCCTCTTGTTAAGGTCAGAGTTTTGTTGCAAAGGCAAGGGCTCGCTTATATTGGACCTTTTATAGGTGTTTTATATCCGTAATGATTTACAGGAATGTACGTTTTATAGGGAATCGTGTGTACGGTCAGTGGATGACGTGCAACGTTTCCCTAAACCTTCTCCATTGGATCGGAAGCATTTGCATTGCAAAATGTGAAGTGCTGTGTCGTAATGCATAATCGTATCTATGGAAATGAGAGCCGTGGTACTGAATAGTCATCTTGTATTACGCGGCATGGTATTCCTCCAGTTGCCTCGGTGTATAGTCTGCTTTGGCTTAGCATAACACGCTCCGTCAGTGTGATCGTTGCTCAGGTTGTCACTAGTGAACAGCTGCATCCCAGGCACAGCCCCCTCGAGGGGACAGACATCACTCCTGGATGAGCATGGAGATTCCCATCTCATTTTGCTTATATAATTTGCAAATGTGATTAAAGTATACCGGTCCAATCCAAAAAGGAAGAGATAGAAGTGGAGAAATAAACAATTTGGGTGTTCATAAAAATGTGTCAAATACGTTCATGTGTTGCCATATTAGAAAACGTTCTGTTGTGGTGTGTTGAGTGTAGGGCTTTCATGTTGACATGAATGCTGTCTTGTCTTTTTCTGACATCATATGATCCAGCCCCTGCAGATATAAGCCCTACATTTGAACAACAGCTTTTGCTTTTTCAAAACAAATGGGTAATGGTTATTCTCCAAGAAAGGAACTGGGTCCTCTTCTATGAGACACGACTGGATATCAGTGTTCCGTTTAACGCCAAGTAAAGGCTGGCGTATAAAATACTTTAATAACAGTTAGATAGATATGATTTTACATGACATACACACATTTTACTAGGCTAAATCCTTCTCTCTAGAGAATTCATCAAAGCTCAGTGAAGAAACACAATGAGAGGGGAGGATATTGATGCTCTTAATCCAACCTCATGAACATGTAGAATAATGTTACACGTTTATCTTTACACCCCCAGGAATGTGGGCAGGCAACCAGGAAAGTGGGACTCTGTGACCCCAGGGAGTAGGGGCATAGCCATAACAGTGTAGCGTAGCCCGGTCCTCTCCAGTATAAGCTGCAGCCTGGTGATTACATGGGTATTTTATTACAGAGCCGCTCACACAGGGCCCGATCGCTGTC
>OMKX01056444.1:0-11197 GCA_900302425.1 Brosme brosme
CAAACATTGTCAAGAAAACATGTCTGCTGTTTCTCCCCCTCTCTCTTTCTGTCTCTCACACAAACAGACACACACACACACACACACACACACACACACACACACACACACTCTCTCTCAGATTCACTCCGTCTGGTGGCACAAAGACAAAGTAAAAGAGGGAGGGGTTGAGAGTCAGAGAGAAAGATGCACATGTATGGAAAGAGAGAGAGTGATTTGACATTAACAGAGAAACACTGAGATAGAGACAGACAAAAGGAGCTGTGGGACTCAACACGATTTTGTACGGCTGCTAACTGTCCAAGGCAACAAGTGTGTGTGTGTGTGTGTGTGTGTGTTGATGTGATTAGCTTCAAAAGCCACTCCAGTTCTTCAGCGGGATGTCCCAGAGAAAGAGAAGCTGCACGTTTGGCGCCTACGGGGGGTAAGGAGAAAAGAGGTTCAAACCCAGGCTGATTTTTGCATCCATCTTCACATGTAGCCCACACCATTTAATCCTCAGGGATACGGTGTTGCGATTAGGCTGCGTAGCGATAAGCAGTTAGCATTAATGTTCGGCTGGCAGCTGCTTTCCAAGAGGAGAGGAGATGTTGTGGAAGTTTCTACAGGCACAGCAGACACAGGAGCAAGAGGGGAAATGTCAGCGATTGTTTGGTCGTGAAAATGTTGAAAGAAGGAGTCATATAATGGATCAATACTTTCCATGTAATTTGGTTCCAAGATAGGATTATGGAGGACTGAATTAGAACATGGTGGATAATCACCCAGTGGAATAACAGCTTTGAGGTTGTCGGTGGACTTGGAAGGGTTAACCTGGTTGCTTGGGGTGTCAAGTATTATGATTTTTCTATGACACAGTGAAACGGCTCCAGGGCTTGGGTTTGATTAAGATGAGGATAAAAAGTGGGACAGCCAGCACCAGTTGGAGCTGAGAACCCGAATGTGATCTGAAGTCCTGTAGACTGTAGAGCTGAGTGTTGAGGTGTGGTTCTTCACCCCGTATTAGCTTTGATAACACTGTTGTCTGTGTTGTCTCATTACATTGTGAGACGGGGCAGACGGAAATGTGTTTTGAGATATATGGAAAGAGAGATTCAATGCAGGAAAAGTTAGTGTTAAAAGTAATGGAAATGTATTCAGATGTCTTATTAGTTGTTTAAAGGGGTACCATGTCACACATGGCTATTTTCTCCTCAGTTCAACTCAGTTTCCGTGAAAATAATAGCATTTAAGTTTAACCATTTACGTCATTGGTCCGGGATTTTCTTTCATTCTTTCACAACACATGTATGGAGCACTACTCTCGTTTGTTAGAAAATAACCCAAGCGTAAATGTCCCCTTTAAGGACTAAACTAATGGTATTCAACATTTTCACAAGCAGGTTGGTGGTATATATTAACAGCATGATGGGTGGCGTGTCAACCTTCTGAATGTGACATTTAAAACAGTGGAGAGCGTACGAGTCTGACAGCAGAGCTATGTTCAACGCTCCGGTCCTCCCTAACAGCATCAGGATGTATAAAATACCGGGCCTGGTTCCATGTTGCTTGGGAACTCCCTCGTCAGCGCCACAGGAGGAAAATCCTCCTGGGGCCCGGTTGACATTTTTGATTGTTTGTTTTTTGTTTTGTCGAGTCACTCTAAAAATGCTGGTGTATTTTGCAAGGCCCGGTGGACAACGAGAGAACGTAAATGCATTAAGTCAGGGGATTAAAGAAATGTCCCTGTGGTGGTATGAGACGAACTGTGCAACAACAGCCGTTGCGTTCCCATTATTTGTGTTTATTGTTAGAGCCTCTTCACACAGGCTTCTCCATCATTGTTTGTGCTGTTCTCAATGTTTTGCGTGAATTGAAAAAATCTGGTATGTTTTGAGTTGGAAGCCTAATTGGGACACTAATGAGAATTTAGCTGAGACTAATTTGACATGGGCCTGTAGTGGGGTTACAAAGGCTACAATAGAACACAATGAAATGAGAAATATAACCGAATAACAGTCAACAACAAGCCCTGTGCTGGGCTAGACCCAACAGAAGAAAGTAAGTTACTGTATAACTACTTATATCTTCTCATTTGCACTAAAAGAGCCCTGACAATAGTTCATGAATTATTCTGAGGTCCTGTATAGGAATATATGACGTTTTTATTGTTATTTAAGAGCTTAGTTAAATGATTAACGGTTGGCCTTTTACAGTGGCTCTGATTGTTTCCTGCCGGCCTCCTCCATAGACCACTCACCTGAAGCTGTCAAATCAAGAACAACCACACTGTTTTCAGTGCCTGTGCACCCCGAATCATGTTTTGTAGTGGGCTCCGTCTGGGAGCAGTTAATGTTGGCTGTGTCCGAGAGTTTTAAGCTTCTCTGACCCATATAGTTCAATGGTGACGCATTTCATCCTACATTATCGCTCATTATAACGGATACGTCTCCTTTCTAGAACTCTCAGCTCAAAACACATTTTATATTAAAACACACTTTAAGGTTTTTAATCAATATGTGTTTTCGGAGTTCAACAGAGTGCCCTATACCAGTTGATCCCAACTTAATGCAATTTTTTGCTCAATTGCAATACATATTCGACAAATTAAATTGCCTGTTCGATTTTTATTAACCTGTATCCAATGATTGCTCTTCTTTTCTGACGTGTGTCAAAAATTGCTAAAATTGCTATTAACATTGTACAATGTACAATGTTAATGACATGTGTGACATTTTTCAGAATCATGCCATCCAACTTTAAAGTGGTGTGCCATGAATTTCTGGTTGGGTGCCACTGCTCTATAATCCTTAAATGCTTCCTTGAATATGTCAGGGAAAGTTTCAGTTTTTAAAGCTTAAATGTTGGCTTTTCCACAATCGCCACTGTTTGAAGTATTCAATTGGTAGCTACATCTCATTTAAAGAAGTATGTGCTCTGCCCTAATTAAAGAAATCTATTTAAGTGAAAAAGGTATCTAATTAGCTCATATTAAGAATCTATTCAAAAAGGCATGCCATTCTGTCATTTCAATTTCAAATCACCGTAATATCCGCAAGAAGTTGTTTGTGATTGCGTGATTGAGTGTGGGACTTGAAATTAAGCAGTCAGTATTCCAACCATTTTGAAATCTAATCCTAAATGATGAACTTAACCACTCCCCCATCCCCCTTCTTAATTGTCCTGTTTCACAAGTGGCATAACATCACATTATTAACCCCAGATAGGCCCTATGAAAACCCTTTTACGTTTACTTTGAACGGTTGGTTGAACACTTTTAATCAAGCTATGCTTCCCTTCACAAACCTCTTAATCTTCCCTGTGAACCATCATTCCCCCAACGGCTCATTTGGAAAATACATTAGATAGACCCATGTGACCAGCGTATACAGTCTTTCCTTCCTGATATTTAGGATTGCATCATGGTGATATAATGGTGAGATAATGCCCATCTGGTTGAAGCTGTGCTCTATTTACTATTGCGTAAGGTAAGGGGTAAGGGATTTGGCATCTCACTCATTTAGAATACACCAGTTAACACAAAACATTGATGGAAAAGTGTGATGGAATGCGCAAAGCAATACTATTTTGGAAAAAAAGAACAAGCCATAATACTATATTTACTGAATAATATTGATAATAAATGTATTTTTAATTATCTTTATTATTTTTTTATATTATTATACATTTTTATATTTCAAGAATAAAATCCCACATACCACCTGCAGTGACCTTGCGTTCCCCACAGGATGAAAACAATGCTCTAGTAATTGTAGAGATTCATTTGAATGAGCAACAGCCATAAACATGGTCTTGCATGGCAGATTGATTCTCAGTACCACCGCATGCATGCTGGCTCATGGTTTAATTGGCAGCTGGCAGCCTCACAGCCAGAAGGTCTTGGGTTCAAATCCCCTTGGGCGGGACCTTTCTGTGGGGAGTTTCTATGTTCTTCCCGTGTTAACGTGGGTTGCTTTCTCTTGGTCCTGCGGTTTTCTCCCACACCACAAAAAATATTCAAGTAAACACTCCTGCCCTGCCCATTAGCAAGGCGAGCGTACTACATCTGGAGTTCACGGGCGCAACCCTGTGGCGGCCCAGTGATCTAGCTCCTAGCTAGGATGGGCTAAATGCAGAAGACGAATTTCCCCATGGGATCATTTACCAAAATCTAATCATCAAGTTTGTTTGTTTCTTGGCTGAAAACTTTTGATTTGTTTTGCAATCCGAAACTTTCTTCTTTGATAAATATACCCTTGCTTTCATTGAAAAGTATTGTGAGAAAACAACATTTAATGTACAAGGAATGAAAGTAAAGCTTATATTACCAAACGGAAATTGAGGCCGCAATGTTTTATTCTCGCCTGATGTTATTTCCTCGTACAATTGTGTTATTCTTTTACGAGCAATACAGCTTCATGGAAATTACTACCGATAATACTTTTGTGATTACTTTTGTGATACTCTTGTCATTTCAAACAAAATTATAATCCAAACAAGACTGCAAATTAGACCCCGTTCTGGCAAAAATTGTATCACCATAATATGTCGGTTTCCAAGGTGATTAAACATTTTCTTGGTAATATAATGTTATCCTACGCTTCTGAAAAAAGGCTGATAGAAGAGGACTGATTCTGCTTTTGTTTGGTGTGATTACCAATTCAACAGATGCTCTCATCCAAAGTGACCTTTAATAGTTAAGGGATGGTTAGGTATCTTTCTCAATGATACGTTTCACATAGGGAATGTGCGGGTATCGAACACAGGAACATTTGCCTACCTCCTGGTAGTTAAACAACAAAGGAGAAACCCATTAGGGAGAGATGGATGCTCCTCTCTGTAGGAGGAAGGCCACACAAAAAATAGAATTGTGAATAACATAATTGCATTCATATTTCACCCTGATGATGACAAAGAAGAGGATGATGATGACGAAGGGATAGTCGGGTGTTCCATCTAGACAACCTTTTGCAGACTTTCCCCATGTGTTTGGATTAATAACAAATACATTCTTGGTAACAATAAACAACTGTTACTTTAAAAATCTATTTGTTTTTATCATGCTCCGTCCTCATTTCAGACACAAACCTTCTGTATGACTGGCACTTATTCACTCAGATAACTCAAATATTGACTATCAATACTTAAACTCTGCATCTCAAGAAAATGTATGTCTTCAGAAGCACTTGCTATTTTCAAGTATTTTAAATTCAATCAGACACTTTGGGAAGGCACCCAATCACCATTTAACCCTGTCGATCCTAAACACTGAATGTGAATTGTATACTCCACACACAATACAATACACTGTGAAGAACGGTACATCACAGTGGACTACTGCACATGAAAGTGCCCTCAAGGGGACGTTTAAAGGCTTGTGATGGCCCTTATTTCTCAGGCATAGCTGTGCTGTTCTGCTGATGGTCGGTTAATGAAACAGCTGCTCTGACGGTCTTTTCCATCATGGTTTGAGTATTGGCCCACACTGGACTCAGGCCAGCAACCTAAAAAGAAAAGATTGATGGAAATGGGTTGCGTCGGGAATGTTCTGCTTACGTTTTACAGGAAGGCGAACATTTGATGCTTCAGATGCAGTTTCAAGTTTCTCAAGCTTTGGTCTGACTTCACAAATTGATTTTATAAATAATGTCTCAGCTATTTGTAACCCTAAATCTATTTCTGAATTTAAAACTTGAAATAATAATTATTAATGTGAGTTATGCTGCCGTCAGATTTTAGTCCAAGTTCTATAACTGCATTAATGACTCTTTGGCACATGAAGATGAACACCAAACCAAGAAGATAAAATCTGAACCACCTAATCTCCCTGACCCAGAAATGGCTCAAGCGAACAAGTGAAATTAAATGAATGAAAAAACATTTAAAATATCTGCTAATGCAGCAGAACAGTATGTTTCATAATGATTGACTTCATTAATCGACATGTTCCTACATTCTATCTATCCATCTCCATACTGTCTTTCATTTACTTAGTGATGTCTTCAATTTACTTGCTTTTTCTGACAGGCAGCAAAGAAACTAAAGTATTCATTTTCGATTGATCCATGGAACAAATATTACAATTTCCGAAGCATTAACTAAGCACTGAAGTTGAGTATTTATAGTTTTCTTCATCAATTACTCAAACGATTAATCGACTACAAAGATTTGACTGGTACATTTCATGTGTAGCTGTTGAGTCTCAGCCCGCTGGAGGTGTAGCTGTTTGTCGATAAAGCCAGGGTTTGTTTTGCCTCGATCTTCTTCACGGCAGAACGCAAGGCCTCTCCACCTGTCAGCAGAAACACAAGCTGCGGCAGAGGGCCAGCCGACAGACTGGTATTTGAGGTTTCAACATCAGGGTGCGACAAACACTGTAACAGCAACATACACACAAACACACTCACCCCCTCCTTCACACACACCCCCCACATACGTGTCAGCAGTGCCAGGACAAAATACAGCGTTTGAAGGAGTACAAGTATCACAAAGCTGGTTTATTTGTGGTAACATTAAAGGTTTGCAGTTTATGGCCGTGGGGTTGCATACAGAAACGAGTGCTGGGGCTTGGTTATCGATTTGGGGATTGATTTTCTTTCTTGCAACACTCTTTTTGATACTACACTACAACCCCTGTACTTGGATGAAGTTTACTCCAATATGCAAGCCTTCCTGACCCTGGCTGTTATATTTTTGCTTGGCTTACTGGTTTTGCTGTTCTCTCAATCTCTGTATTTTTGAATACAATGAAAATATTCATCCATCATTGTTTCACGACCTTTCTGAATCCTGAGTTTTTTTTGCTTTTATTCTTTTAATTCTTTTGCCTTCATTTGAATATTTTCCACTCACTCCTAGCCATGCCAGAAATGTGTTCCTTCTAATGATTTCTCTTCTCGCTGGGTGACTGGGAGACTCTTTTTCTGTTTTGAGGGTTCTCATGGTGAGGATGGGCCTGAAATATAATTGTCGTTAAGGGCTTTACAAATCAACCTGCCTTGGTATTTTAAGGAGGTACACATAGGATGTTCCACGTGGATGCATTGCACGTCTTCTGCCCTTGTCGGCTTGACATGAAGATGTCTTCAAGTTACATAGCGTTGCAATCTGATAGCATATTGCCACCCAGCTCTACTCTTCCACCCGTGGCACAGGCATGATACTACCAGACCAGTAGGTCCACTCACACGTAATCTATGCTGAAACATTATTCTTTAAATCATTTTAAAAGAGATGACTCGATTTAGATTTTTTTTATGACTCGTTTATACAGTTTATGTAGGTGACTGAAAAAGAGGAATTCATATTTAACTTTCGTAATGTAATTACTGTTACGGCCGCCCTGGGGGAACGCAGAAGACAATTCTTTTACATTTAACTGAACAAAACGTAGGAGGATAAAAACTAACATGAACACACAACACTTTGATGGACCTCACCAAAGTGTGGTCCACAACTGATTTTTAAACCGAGCTGCCCCCTAGCAAGCCAATCAGTAGGGATCACACCCACTAATTAAACACGCACACCAATTAACTAATCATCCAATCAGTTCAAACACAAACATATCAACAGGCTAGCATGCAAGGAAACACGAACACAGGGAGGGACATTAATGAATTAATTTGTATTAAAACAGGTATAACTTTCAACTATGACCAAGTGTCATAACATTACAATATCCAAGTTTCTCCTGGTTTCCCACTTTTCAGACGACCGTCTCATGTAAAGTTCTGGTGATGATCTGAATGACATAATTATCTTCAAACTGTCAACACTATGATTTCAGTATCATCCAACCAGTAACTCAACTAAGGATAACTGTCATTTAAACATAGCAGTAATGCTCTCAGCTATACGGCATTACGTCAAGTTTGATGCCACTATCTTACGGATTATAAAAGCAGGACATCATGGCCAAGGAAAACAGGGTAATATATTTTAATATATTACACTATAAGGTGATGATGATGCAAGGCTGTAGCATCGGATAAATATAAATCAAATTGATTGTGCTATGATAACAATAGCGCAGTTATTACTAGTTATTTTATAAAAATAATAAGCAAAAAAATTAATAAAAATAATAACACCAATAATAATGTCATCATTCAATCTAAATCAAATTTACTTTTCCATTAGGAATTTAATTTGCATGGTCCAAGGTTGCAGTACATTAGGACCTTGGACAAGGTCACAACACCTTAATACACTGAATGACAACACCAAGGCTCATGCAGCACTGCTGTCTTCGAGTAGATCCTCTGTTGACGTTCAGTTGGTTAGGAGGTCGAAAAAGGGGTCAGATGTTCAGCCTTAGATCCTCTCCCTCCAACACTGGGAGCTCTGGTAGCACCAGACTTCACCTCGATCCTCAGTTCAACACTCCTGTACAACTCTCTCTCAAAGCAATTCCCAGCGGAGCTATTTTCATTAGCACATATGTTGACTGAAGAATAGACTGGCTGTCGCTGAGACTGTGTCAGGCCTTGAATGACAATAGCTTTTGTTCGATTGGCTAGGTGTGGGGAAGGTGGAAGGGAGGGAAGGGGGAGTGGTGATTAGTACTTGATTGATTGTCCAAGGTCGCCGTCTGCGTTTTCTTGTAGAAGGCAAACAAAGCTTGATTTGTGGTTGGCATGCAGATTGAGGGACTTGTTTTTGTTTAAAATGTTGTTTTTCTTTGTTTAATTTCCTTTAATTCATTTTTGTCTATCAAGCAAACACAAGCTAACATGCACACACATTCACACATGTATCCACTTACTACATAACACACCCAAAACACACGGCTTGTCCTCCTGACAGTGGTCGGTCGTGATCGAACCGAAAAAAACAGAAGGGCATAGAGACACATTTGAATCTAACACTTTAATACAGAGTTGAGTGGATTGCATGTGGTGTTGCAAAAGCGAGACCAACTCAATTACACATTTTCTTAAAAGGTAATGTGGCTACAAATGCTCACTATTCTGAATGGTAAATGGTAACAATAGCTTCAGAATTGTAAGTCTACATTTACATAAGTGCTACATTTTAAGTGTAACGTTCCAAATTGGTGCGTTTAGGTAAGGAAGTTTGAGTTGGTTGGGTGCTGGGTTGGTAGGACAGGATCCTGGGGATTTAGCAAGCAGGACCCATGAGGAAACACAATCCTCCCTCCACTTAAACAACAGCCTTCACTCTATAGCCTTCACTCTATCGTCTTTATTTCTTTTGAAGACTAGGGATTCCCTTTCTCAGGTACTATTCTATAGGCATGGTATGCTTCAGTCAATTTTGATCACTTCGATGTAACTGGACTTTTCTAGCCAAAAGACTCACATTTTTAACTACTTTAGGCATTTGGCATTTCGGGCCAAGACTCCATTTTGGAGGCTTCCGGAGGCTGGCCTGGTGCCGGATGGGATGGCAGACCATCCTTTGTGTCTCGGAGCCACTGTGTTTATACCCAGCAAACAGCTGTCAGCTAGGAGGAAGGAGGACCAGAGATAGAGAGAGACAGAGAGGCAGAGAGAGAGAGAGAGAGACAGAAGACAGAAGAGGCAGAAAGCACGGGGAAGTGTTCCTTCATCCCTTCTGACGTCAAACAGCTTCACAGTGTGAAATAATGATTGATTAGTGTGAGCTTTCATGCTGGATGTTTGTTCTGTGTTGATCAGAATTGTGTGGCGTCTTCTGCTCTGACATGGCAGATTACTGGTTGTGCTCGTCATTCAATTTATCAACATCAACAATGGGACTGTTTTCCTCATTTGTCTTGTTTCGTTTAACTTTTTTGCAGCTTTTTACTTTTTCAGAGTTATGTAAATGAAAGTAGATTCCATTCAATGTGTACACACCATCCACGGTATTTAACACTCCAAAGTCCTCCTCAAACAAAAGCAATTATATAGACTATAAGACTATAAGAATATAAATTGGTAGGGTAATATTGCACAAGTCATGTATTGTTAATAATTGTGGTTATTTGCAACATTACTATATTTAAGGGTGGATCGTCCTTATCTTCCTACTAATCCGAATAATTGCCTGTCTCTTTTTGTCTCTGCAGAGTCCACAATTCCTTCTCCAGGAGAAATATATGGTGAGACCTGATCCTTAAATCTCTCTCTCTCTCTCTCTCGCTCTTGCTCGATCTTTCTTTATTAATACTTTAAAAGCTTTAATATTGATGTTTGTAATGGATCGTGAAAACCAAAGATGCCAAATAAGTAGTTTCAACAAACTCACCGCTCACAAACAACAAACATAGATGTACACACTCACTCTGTCATTCATTTCTTTGTATTCATTCATTGCATGTATTCATCATGTTTTCGATTCACTTCTCCTTATTTTTCTAACTACTTTTTGCCGGTGGAACTGTTTTAATGAATTTGTAAAGTTCAACACAACTTTTCTCAGCATCTGCCGTAATAGTCTGGAACCTGAACTGACTGAGACACACACACACACACACACACACACACGTGGTATTTGAAGGCTAAGTCCCCCCGCATGGAGGAGATGACGGGGGGCACTAGAGAGGAGGAGGGAGGAGCAGATGGGGGAGGATATGATGCTGTGACACATCCGTCTGGGTGGTGTGTGTGGGGCCCACGGCCCTCAGAGATCCAGAGAGAGTGACAGCTCTCAGGCATGAGTACAGAGAACACCACCTCGCTTCATCCTTCTAACTTCCTGTACCTGTTGAAAGGGATAAATGTCAGAATATATTCCGAATATGTAAATGCAAAGTTAACGATAGTCTAGTCTAGTGGTTAGGGTGTTCCACGACGACTTCCAGACGAAAGGTTCTGGGTTCATTCCCCAATGTCTGCAGTGTTACCTGAAGGCATCCTTGAGCAATATGCCCTAACACTTACCTGCTCCCTACTGATGTATCTGAATTTACTGCAATTCGCTTTGGATTAATGTGTCTAAATGACTCGACGGCTAAGTAAATATAAATCAAATCAAATGTTAGTAGTAAAATATAGTGATATCAGCTGCAGAACCAATTGTGTGTTCTTCCATCTGGAAAAACATCAAATATTGTCATATCATGGAAAACGACCTTTAAGGGACGGTCAAATTATTATTATTATTAGATTATAGAATAGGCATTTAAGAGGAACACTCATGTCGATGATGGCTTGAGGTCTTTTGTGTCTGTCCATGAAAAGCGAAGGGGACACTCTAGTGGATTCAGAGGCCAGAGAGTGAACAAAAGAAA
>OMKX01056455.1:0-10767 GCA_900302425.1 Brosme brosme
AAGCGACTCTGTGTCACAGAGTCACTTCTTCTTTCTCTGCAGACAACATTGTGTATTTATGCCGAAGCTACGGCTTAGCCATCGCTATTGTTGAAAGCCCTTTGAAATGTTGTAGAATAATTGTAACAATGAAACCCTTGAATTGCTCGATTTCCTGTCGTCTCCACTTCACCTCTTCATCATAACACCCTTGTGTCTACATTTTCCCCACCCCCATTTTCCACCAGAGCAAAAACAAAAACCCTTGGTTGATTTTGCCATAGGTCGATAGAAAGGTTTTATTCTTAACCTTGAGCTACTTTGATTAGAAGAGAAAAAATAGATAGTTGATGGCTGCGGTGTACTTTAATAAAATATTTGTTTTATGTTCCGGCATTATTTTTATTAGGATTATTTTTATTTGCTTTTGCTTTTTATGTAGCATACCGTGTCTTGGTCTTAAAATTAAAAAAAAAACATTTGATCACGAAAGAATAAAGAACAGATGGCTGCGGTGAACATGTCACTAAAGTTCATTGCGAATCATGAATCATACTTGTTATTGTCTTCCCCTCCCCGCCTGTGTCTGTTAGTGACGGCCTTGCAGTGCAGCAGCGACCAGGTGAAGTATGACCCCGAGAGACTCCCCCCGGAGAACTCCTCCTTCCTGGAGCGGAGCTTCGTCTGCCGTTTCCGCTGTCTCCTGGACAACTCCTCTGGCTTCCTGGTAGGTGCAAGAGTCTTATTTGCATGGTGCCTGCGGTGCGTCTGCATGGTGGCGCCAGTGGGAATTTAACTACCAGGTTATCACACAAAGTGTGTCTATACATGTATTATATGCATTTACATTATATCATTCTATAGGTAATTTTTGTTTGCAAAATGTTATTATTATTGTCTTTGTATCAAAATTGGAATGCATGGATGCTGTACTTTTTATTTCCTTCCTGCATTCCAGTGTATCATTATGTACAGCCTAACAATAGAGATAGTGTTATGACGAGATCAGACGAGGAAGAGCCGCCTTTGACGGATATGCGCTCTCCTCCTCACTCCAGGCTTTGAAATTCCAAGGGCGACTGAAGTACCTCCACGGCCAGAGCATGATGAGCGAGGACGGCTCGCGGGTCCAGTCTCAGTTAGCCCTGTTCAGCATCGCCGTCCCCGTCCAAACTCCATCCATCCTGGAGATCAGGACCAAAACACTCATCTTCCAGACCAAGCACCAGCTGGACTTCACCCCGATGGGCATCGACAACAGGTGACACTATAGTTATACCAAACTATGTACTGTGGGCTATATTCACTACGAACACCGCCACGTATTCACAGACAGAGCAGCATACACAGCTTAGGTATTGGTGTTGCCGACTGGCCAAAATGAATGGCTAACATTATTATTTAAAGGTGTTCTGGGTAAGATTCAGACATTCCTTTCATGACTGACCGTTTCTGTTGGCCGTAAGTGAACTGCACCACCTACGAGTCACGGTGACGGGATCAGAGTCGGTTGCTTGCTTGTTTACAGGTCCAATTCTCGGCAGCTAACTACATATTAAAAGAAACTGGAAACTAAAGCTAGCTCTTCTGTAGGGCACTTGGGAGCACTTAGACGTCACTTCCTTCCCTTTTCCCGGCTCTCTCTGTTCTACGGAACAGAGAGAGCCTGGGAAGATCCCATTTTTTAAGTTAAATTACAACCTGTTCAGATATTGGCAATTACTTGACAGCAAGTAATGTAAAATCCTAGACGTGGTCACTTTAAAATTCCCTTTTTTCTTTAAACACAAATGCTGGTTTTCAGGGGGCTTGACTACTGTGTGTGGTTACTTAAACATAGATTCTCAGACACAATGGTCTGTTTGTTATTTTACAGTCAGGCATTTCATGTTTTTTTTTCACTCTCTGAACTTTATTAACATTGTTTATTTAACAATCAAAGTCCCACTTTTTTTGCTTTGTTTGTTAATGCTATGCATGTTTGTGTAGTTATCTTAGCCAAGTCACCAAATTCACAAATTGTTTTTCTTGCTCCACATGAAACAGTTAGAATGTTTTAACCTTTTTGCCTAGTGTGAAACGGTGTGGGTTTTCCCATAAAGCTGCAGCTGAACATAACAAGGCCCTGACTCATTTTGTTGGAAGACGCACTGAAAAAGATTTGACTCACATGCCGCACAATGTCCATCACTTGGTTTCCTGTTTCTGGCTTTAAGCGGCGTGCGTGCAAGTCTAATTTGAAGATATTTTTACCTTGTTACCCCGACCTGGGAAGAAGAAACGAATGACGATGTTTCATTGAGTTCATCTACAAATTGGCTGACAAAATGTACTGAGATTAACTTATTTCCACCGATCTGAATGAAGTTTATATAAGTGCACAGACAGCATCTCCCACAGTCTAGTCGGTGTAGAGAAATCCCACGTCTTGAATACTCCCATACGACATCTGACCCAAATGACCATGAAATTGTGTTTTCCGTTGCGCAAGAAAAGACCCGTTGTGGGTTTGTCATGTGTGTCACTAAAGTGAGCCTTGACGATAATTAAAGACAGAGACAAAGAGATTTGTGTTGAAGAAGTTGCTTCTCAGACCCAAAATACTGTACAGAGAGGATAGCACAGAGATGTGCTATCCTCTTTATCACAGCACTGGGTTGAAATTAGCTTAGGGTGACCAGAAGTTTCGTTTTCCTGTGACAGTCCAATTTTTTCTGGTGGCCTGTACCCGGCCGGAGCTGTCCCTGGAATGTCCCTGATTTAAAAATAGGATCCAGCAGGATCCATAAGCTTAGACATTTATTTAACAATCCAAAGTAATTAAAAATTCATATTAAATATAATATTAGAATAAAGGAATGATGGTGCTTCACTATTTATATATTGCATTTCATATAATCCTCAATAATATTGAAGATGGACTCTGTTTTTTCTTTAATTTCCAAAGGCATATGTTAGACTTACTTTTAGAACTTAAAATGCTTTAATGGTACATGGGTGTGTAGTTAAATGAAAGTGGTTAATGTAAAAAGCATGTTTTTTTGTGAAAGTGGCCAAATTGAGCCAGCTATGGGTGATGCTGTCCAATGCCTAAAAATGTTTCTGTTTCACTTACCAAACGTTATGTATAATCTCTGCTTTGTTCAACTGAATTTGTTTCACTCAGTCACTGATTACATGAACTGTTTTTTCACTGAGGTCTATTTAATGCTAATGCTAATGCTAACTCATGTTGCTCCCTCTTCATTGCAGGGGGAAGGTGGTTCTCGGCTACTCAGAGATTGAGTTGTGTATGCGAGGCTCGGGGTACCAGTTCATCCATGCAGCTGACATGATGTACTGCGCGGACAACCACTTACGCAGTATGTGGGCACACACCTCAAAAACCTGCAATACCCATACACGTAGATGAAATGCTAATGTGTGTGTTTTTGACACACACTAAGGATAACAGAAATGTATTTGTGTTTGTTGCTGTCTTGTTACTCTGCTGCACTGTCTTACTGTGTTTCAGCGTTGCACTGTAACTAGCATGATTGGCATACACTATAAGCAAATGCTAATAGTGTTAGCTTACAGCTAGCTTTAAGGTTTAAAAAAACATATTAGCAAGCTGTTTTGCAGTAAACCTTAGAGAGCACGTGTAACAATTACATGGAATACATAGAACCGGACATAGTAGCAAACTAGCAACTTCATTCATTGGTGGTTCTTTCTCTATGTTACAGTGATAAAGACAGGCGAGAGTGGGCTGACTGTTTTCCGATTGTTGTCAAAATCGGGTGGCTGGGTGTGGGTGCAGGCCAACGCCAAGGTGGTGTACAAAGGAGGAAGACCGGACTTCATCATTGCCCGCCAGAGAGCTTTAGTGTATGTGTTGTGATCCCTTGATTACCCGAATCAGCAGCTCAGCAGATATTCCCAGATGCAAAATAACTTAACAGAATGCATTACATCACATAAGCACAAATAAACACGACTAAGGGGCATTAACTAAATGATTAACACCTACATATGTGGTGGGAACCAGATTTTTTATTTATTTTACGTTTAACAAATTCCACATATAGAATTACATGTACGATCCGATTTTAAGGGAGGTCTTAGAATCTTTACAGAACTTGAAGTGACAAGAAATGCCTCCAAACCTGTTCCAACACGAGCCTGCTCATGAACAGTGTTGCTCATTGTCACTTCCCTTGCCTCATTCTCCAGCAATGCCGAGGGAGAGGAGCACCTTAGGCAGCGCCGGCTCCAGCTGCCCTTCAGCTTCACCACTGGGGAAGCTATGCTCTACGAGGTGGGCCCCAGCCTGGACGTCACGCAGATGCAGTCCAGTCAAACTTTCACCAGCGGAAACGGCGGCCAGCAGGAGGAGGTGGGCGGGTTACTGGGCTGCTTTCTCAACCAGGACAAGAACGTCTACGTCCAAGACCCCGAGCCCCAGCTACCAGTGGACCAGGTGTTCATGGAAAGCCGGGCGCTGGTCAACGTGCCCAGCGACCCCTGGCAGGCTCTGCGGCTGAGGGGGGACAATAGCGGAAACTTGGTGATAAAGGAAGAGGGCGAGCCTTCGGTGGTGGCCATGATCGACGCGCTGGAGGATTTCGCCGAGGGCGGTGAGTTGGTGACGGCCCTGGAGGGGCTGGACGTGGACCCCAACGAGCTGATGGAGTGGGAGAACACTCTCAAGAAGCTCAGTCAGGAGGAGAATGGCGACAACGCAAACCGCACCAAGTACGAGCTGGAGAGCCTGCTCAGTAACGACATTTTTGCCTACGTGGACAATGTTTTGTTTAAGGAAATTGCTGAGGCTAATTTAAATACAAGCCAACCTAGCTGCTTTTCGTCCGTCAACAACAACCAAGGCGATCATTTTGGTCAGGCTCACTTCTCTGGCTCCGGGGAGACTTGGGAGATGATGATGTTCCAGTCACCTAATGTTGACGCAAACGCTCACTCCCAGGCCAAGGGCCTCAGCCCGGCGGTGCCGCAGCCCACGCACAACCGGCCGGCAAGCGTAACGGGTCCAGGCTTGGCCCCACAAACCCCGGCAATGTTTAACAGCACTCAGAAACTCTCCCATTATGGTCCCGCGATCCCTGAGACCACCACCAGACTCTCCGCGGCTCCACAGCTGCTCACAGACTTTTTCAACCCTTCCGTAAACCTCCCGGGCCTCAACCTTCCCACGCTGCCGTTGGCCAGCAATGACCGGCAGCCTTTTGAACCTTGTGGACAGGCGTCTATCAGCCACTATCAAGGGGTCGCCGGCAATGTGCTGTCCAACCAGGCGCTGTCCAACCAGGCGCTGTCCAACCAGGCGCTGTCCAACCAGACCCTGTCCAACCAGATGCTTTCCAACCAGACGCTGTCCAACCAGATGCTCTCCAACCAGATGCTGACCAACCAGACGCTGACCAACCAGACGCTGACCAACCAGACGCTGTCCACCCAGTCCCTCCAGCCATGTCCTCTCACCGGCATGCCAGCAGCCCCAATGATGGCCAACGGACATTTTCTCCAGGGTTCCATTCAGCAACCGGGGATCCACGTGGCCCCCAACGTGGTGGCTCCTCCGCTGTCCACACTCCCTCTAAATGACTTTTCCTTGCCGGCCAATCCCAGCGAAAACAGCGCTCTCTTTGCTGGCAACTGCATGGTGCAGGGTGGCACCCCATTTCAAACACACAGCAACCACAGAGTACCGCAATGGCAGCAGGACCTCCAGCACCAGCATCAGACTCTACCCCATGCCAGCATCGCTCAGAATTCACACGCACTGCCAGCTGGCAGCCACAGCCAAGCCTTTGAGGACCAAAGACTCGCTGGCCTCTGGGCACAGAACTATAACGGAATGAACCACCCTCCGCACCGAGGCCTTGCCGGCCCTCTTCGGAACGCTCCCAGCAGCTGCATGCTGGACAATCCCTTACACGCCCCTTCTGCCGCGCACACCCTCGGCCATCCTCACCCCCTCACCAACGGCAACCTGGCCAGCGCTAACGGAACTGGGCTCGTCCCCACCATGCCGTTGTGCCAGAGGGCCAACGAGGCCAACCTGCACCAAAGTCCTCCAAAGGGCTACGTCCAATGGGGTCAGGGTCCGGGCGCGCCCTCGGTGGGCACCACTGCCATGGGCCAGGAGAACGCCACCCTCGGCGCGACGCCTCGCCAGCTGCTGCCGGCCAACATTTCCTCGGGCGCGCCGGAAGATATGCCAGCCATGCCGCAATACCTGGATTGCAACAAACAAACACAGGTAAGCCCACCTCACATCCTCCTGCTTTGTACGCTGTAGGTGGGGCCTGGATTTGAGATTTTGCAAGCTATGCGGATATTTTGGCATCACTATACAGACTCAAGGATTCAGTATAGAACAATGCTTAGAGAAGCTATTTTACAGCCATGAGTTGGGGTGACTCGAACTTGAACTTCATGTTTTTTCCTTTAAAATTGTATATAATCAAGTTTCCTATATAAGACATAAACATTCAACTTAGATAATTCTATTCAATTCAATTGTAACTTAACTATGTCCATATTTTGCCCCTCCCATACTTAGCACTTTTTCCCCCCCCAAAATAGATGCTGAGCCTCCCTGTTGAAGACAACGATCTGCTTGCCATACCTCCCCTCGTCGACGGAAATATTTACTTTACCGATCAGTCGCAACTCAACTGTTGCAACTTCTGAATTTGAAATGCATCGTCTACTTAAACCACAGCGAAGGCGAGCGACGGCGTGGACGACGTTTACTTAACAAAGCCCTTATCAGTGCTTGGCCACGCTACTTCAGATGTGATCATCAAAAAAAATATTATCATTATAATTAATATTATGTACTGTATAAAAAAGAGCAGTAGCCAGTGTGCCTTGAGTAATAATGAAGTATGAAGCCACAAGTGCATTTATTAAGGAAGGAGCTTGAGCCAGCAAGGGACATTGGCTAAGTTCCTCCACTTTACCAAAGGACTTCAGTTTTAAAGGCAATCCGGAAAGTCTATTTTTCTCTAATCCTAAGGACAAAAGTCACCCATGGATAATATCGACCCTCAAGTTTTAAATGCATTGAATTCATTTAAAGAGGGAGAGAAATGTATCTTATTTTTTTCAAGGAAACAATTAAGAATTTCATTCCAAAATGGCCTCTAAAATTAACAAAGTGCCACATCTGCTAGAACCAAATGGTGGCTTCCATTGAATTAAACACTCGTTTTGAGTATAACAAAAAATGTTGATCTAAAGATCCCACCTAGCTAACAAATGAGTGTAACCCTTACACAAAAAAAACACAGTGCCTTTGTTTTTCCTCCTTGCCCCACTGTATATATAGCATTTTGGAATGAAACACTTACACAGGATTTATATCTTTGTTAAAAGTCTAATTTGTGGAATCTTTATTTGTGTATTTTTATTGTCAGTGTCCTGAACATCCTAATTGTCTGTCGTGTTTGTGTCAATGAGTAACCTTGCACTTGATCTATATACAGTAAGAAGCAGCATAAGAAACAAAGTGTGTGTCTGGAAAAATTACAATTAACAACTATACTTTGTGTCCTATTTAGTCCGGTTTTGGCTTGATTAATTGTATCCGCCGACATGCACAAAATGCTTTTTTTGTGTGATACATGTTTTTATCAAAAAAAAGAAATGTAATTCCGGTTTATGTGCTGTAGATGACATGTTTCAGAAAAGCTAATTTGGGATGCACTGATAACTGTTTGTGCGTGCTATCTCTAACCAGATAAAGGCGATCAGTATATTATAATTTTCTCAAACACTAAAATGTGAGACCAAATATTCATACGCCCCAAAATCAAAGGATCAAAGCTTGATGTTTCTCCCATTTTGTAGACGGAAGCATCCTCGATTTCCATAGAAGAGGCAAAAACATTCTGTAGCTCCAAACTAACAGTCTTAGTTTGTATCGCTCCCTAAGTCAGTATTGGTATCATGTATCCCAAATGGCAACTATAGTCATGTTATTTATTTACCTACAATGCCTTCATACTTCTCAATGCTAATTTGGTATTATATACCCACACTGAGCCTTATAGGACCATGTAACCCTACACTTTTTTGCTTATGCCTTTCTTGCCTGTGAAACTGGCTGGGAAAGTGACGAGACACATTGAAGACATCTCAACAGAGCTGTCCGTTATTTCGACCGTAAAAATAACGGACAGCTTTAAAAAACAAACAGCACGCGTCGGTAGATAAATGAATCGATCTGTATTGAGTGCCTTGTATTGCCCATATTTCTGGCACGTGATTGCCAATGAGATAGACCCCAACCCCCCCTCCCTATTTTGTGCCTCTCAAACAGGAGAGCAGATCAATGTGACCTCCTTTCTTCTGACCTACTTGCGCATTGTGCTCGATGGCAAGGAGTCAGCACAAGACAAACCAGAGGGTCGAAACCCCTCATGACCCCTCTACATAGCTGTCATTGTTTTGTTTTGTTTATAGGGTCAGCGTGCCGAATTGTTTAACAACTACAAAATGTCTTTGATATTCTGTTTGAACGTGACGTTTGTGCATTGTTCTGACTGTGCCCCACGCTATAGCCATTATAACATGGAAAACTGGGGGATTATTGTGCTATTCACGCTGAGTTTTTACGCATTCGTTTTCTATGTTTCTGTGTCTTCTAAAAATCTACAATAACCTTTCCTTTGTGAACCATCCCTCCCTCCCCACAGTTATACAGTTTATTATATAGACCACTTGTATTTAGCCAACTATACATTAGACTATGTAACATACTATACTGAAAATAACCAAGCCTTTTGACAATTGTTTAATTCTTTTTTCATATTAAATATATTTGCAATGATTTGCATTATGCTACCATGATTCTATGCACTTGTGTTTCGTTTAACTGTTATGAATGAATCAATGGTGTCATTCATGGCTGTAACCCAATTAAAGCACTATCATTTACAGACTTTCAGGTCTATACTAAACCAAGCCTCATTGCCATGAAAGGTTTTGATAGTTTGCTATTATTAAAAATGATAGTTGATGAAAATTCTAAAGTAATCCAGCTGCCAGATGCAATAAACATTAGGATCACTAGGGGGCGCCGAGGTTAAATTTAGTTATCTAGTAAGCCCTTCTTCCACTAACAGCTATGTCAACATAAATGTATACGAAATTAACGAGCATTTTGATTACACAATTCAAAACTGCTATTCACTTTGATTGATGTTATGCACCAAAACATCATTTTTAGTTTGAAACATTTAAAATAAATCTTATTGAAAACCATCTTGGCCAATTGAACATCACTTGGTCAGACGTTAGCAACAATCAGTCATCGTGAATCAGACTGTGATACATGAGTCCTCAGTGACTCAGCACACTTAAAACATAGTTTGAACCTGCTACCATTTCTCTTCTCCTTGTATACTGTGTGTGTAATGCTATGAGCTCATCTACAGAGTATGACATTGATTTGAAGGGTACACTCTGTTCTTCAAAGGCAAAGCTATATGAGAGATTTTTCAGAGCATGCTGGCAAGATATCGCTATTAAATCCTAAAATGATGTGTCTTAGTATTATTAGTATTATCAATTGGCAATTCCTCAGTATAAGACAATAATTTATAATGGAGGATTTTCCTTATGGTATTGAAGATGTTTCAAGGTCAGGATTAAACTGCCTTGTAACTCACAGTTTGTAAACATTTGGTAAAGCTATCAGTTATTTTCTTCAAACTATTTTATTTTCCTTATGAAATAACATTATGTGCTTATATAACATACTTGAAGCTTTTTCCAAACCAAACTAGGACTGGAGCCAGGGTTTAAATTATCCCTTACAAAAGCCACAAGTCCTAGACATGGATCTTTTCTTTCTTTTTCTTTTTGCTTTACTTGATTATTTCCAAAGTAAGCCTCTCTGCGTGCAAGCGTTATATTATAAACAGCTGATGTGAGATTGACTTTATGTGCCGCTGTAGTTTTATCCTTGTTAAGGCAATGCAAAAATCTAATAGAAATAGAGGACAATGACATTGTGAGAGGTCGAGCAGCACTATCAACACATCAAGCTGTCAAAGGTGAGGTGAGAAAGCAGAGGACAGTTCATGGGATGGACATGCACTTGCTCTCACACGTGTGTGTTTGTGTATGTGTGTGTGTGTGTGTGTTTGCATACATGTGTTAGTGTATGTGTGTGTGTGTGTGTGTGTGTGTGTGTTTGCGTGCGTGCATGCATTTGCTTGGGAACGTAGGTGTGTTTGTGTGCGTGCACGTGTGTGTATTGTTATGTTTGTGTGTGTGTTTGCATGTGTGAGTGTGTGATTGTGTTTGAATGTGTGTGTTTTGCCATGGAGACCGGCGACGAAGACGAAGTGGCTTTTCTCTCCTCTCCCGGTGCCAGCGATGGGAGCATGAAAAATGCATTGGCAGCAGTGACATTGTGGCGGTCCCACGGGAGTCCCTGTGTCCAAACAAACACAGAACCTCTTTTACCACCCCACGCCCCACCCTACACACACACACACACACACACACACACACACACACACACACATACAGTACATAGGCTCACCTCCTTAGCTGCCTGATGAGAAAGACTAACTGACGATACACCCCCAAATAAAGACAAGTTACCGTGTTCCCTGTAAACACACACACACACACTGTGTCTCTCTCTCTCTCTCTCTTGCTCTTGCTCTGGCTCTCTCGCTCATCGTGATGGCCCATTAAAAGCCATCCCTGGTGTGACATCACGCACGGCGGGGCCTATCTATTCTCCTTCCCCACCGTTAGTGGAAG
>OMKX01056460.1:0-11742 GCA_900302425.1 Brosme brosme
GGGGGGTATTCCTTTTTCTTTAAAAATATCTGGAGACGTGGTCACGTTTTCTGTACAAAATAGCATTGGTCGATTTTACATTTTTCCACATAGGAATCATTATTTACACGTCTTCCCCTCGTCGTTATGCACCCTACGCGCGCTCATCTCAGAAAAGGTGTAAATGGGAAAATGTAATTAATTAATAACTCCTTGCATTTGCATAGCGCTTTACAACACACCCAACAGCACTTTACATTATGCGTAGCGTGTGTGTGTGGGAGGACATCACACCTCATCCACTATCAGCCCACACCCGCTGGTGTATGGGAGTCAGTATGAGCCCACAGATCACCACACACTGAGGCTGGTACTAGTAGTAGAATAAAGATTGTTTCATGGTAGTAAAAGTCTGCTGTATTGAAGTGTACGGCACTCCTCTATCATAGCAATAACTAGTTTGCTCCGTAAACAGAGAAAAAAAAGTATGCGGTTGTCCACTAATTATAGACTAATGTATGAGACAGTAGCTATACCGCCCCCTTGTGGTAAGATGTAGCCGAGCTAAGGTAAGACACTACAAAACAATATTTAACAACTATATTTAAACCGGGAACCTTATTTGAATGTATTTTAACAATTGAACTCTAATAAAATAAAATAAAACATGCTCTTGCAATCACTGATAACAGAGACATGTTCTGGAGGGCCATCTGGTGGAACAACCAGCAAATTACAATATCTGCCATATCACTGGCTTCTGGTACTTCTTGGTTTATTTACTGCCAGAAAGGCCTGAGGACAAACTCTACCGCGTACCGGACGCACAGCGTAACAGGAACTTTACAAGTTCCGGTGTAAATATTGTACGGACAACGTTTAATTGGAACATTACAGGCCCCTTAAGAAAACATGTTTGTAATAGTAGGAGATCAAGAGCGTCATTAAAATTAACACATTTATTCAAGTTTGAGGCCCTGATTTACATTTTGTCTTTCTATGTTCAAAAATGGATTTTAGCTGAACTGTGAAATGACAAAGATGACAAATAACATTTTCTTTATATAAAAAAAAAAATCCCCTACTCTTTACAAAATCCTTGAAATGATGTTTATTAAGGGAATCAAGAAACACATAAAAGAAAATAAACAGACTAACCATGACTACACTAAAAAGGGTATTGGGGGGCAAGTGGCAGCTCCTAATACAATTTATAATATATATTAACTTCATACGCAGTAAAAAAGAAAAAACTTTGCCTTTCACATCATCTAATAGCACAAAAGCAATGAAACTACCTACCATAAAATGTTCGTAGTTCTATAACTGTTACGTCATGTTTTGACCACAACATTTTGAGCATCTGTAAGTATCCAGTTTGTACAGATCTGTTGTAGTCGTGGCGCTGAAAAGATTGGCACACGGCGTCCAAAGTCGATGGTGACGGTGATGTACCCCCTGTCTGTTGGTTACAACTACTCATCTTCACTGAAGATGCCAGAGGTTGCAGTAGACATCACAAAACATGCCCTCCTATAAACCTTCTGGCTCACAGTCCAAACAGATAAGACACACAAGGAGATTGGAAGTTTCTTTAAATAAATCATGTGTGGGGAAAAAATACAATACATTAAAAACCCAGCGATTTGGATGGCCAATCTATCTCAATGAAAATATATTTTCCATCTGTCTATAATATTTGTGTGTGAAAACATCTAGACAAGTCGGGTACCACTCAAGGGGCCCTGCTGCGGGTAACCAAGTTCTTCGTATCTCAGGTGAATCACTGAATGAGCGCAGTAACATGTTGAGCCAGCTTTTCCTGGTGAAACGGGATGGCCTTGTCCTTCACACCTCTGACAGCACATCATAGTAAGGAAACAGATCCAAACAAACAGGGAAGACATGGAAATGAGATGATTCTAGGGGCTTTCAATGTTACTACAAAAGTCTCCTCGCTGAACCGAAACAGAATCATACACACGGTAGGACTTCTGCTGGACATCGCTCGATGTAGATAATCCTACTTCAGTAAGTAGTTGACCAAAGAACCAACCAGATGTTTTCTACACTGTGTGACCGCATTAACTGTGCTCTGTAACATCGCTATATCATTCATCGTCGGTACAGAAAATGCTGGCGAGAAATGTGAGAATATTAAGCCAAAGTTGGTTAACCAAGTCCAATTAAGGCGAATGGTTAATATGGAAAAACGATATTATGAACTAATATTACTGTTCCGTCTAGTAAACTGTGACTTTTTGTTTTGTTTTTTTTGGAGATTAGATGGGGTTACACTGGTAATTATTCATTTTTAATAGCATTTTCTCTGCAAGGTCAAAGGCAAGCCTGCATAGTAAGAGTGAAGTTATAGTGAGTTGAATACAAGACTTGTATCCGTGATGAAAGATTGATTTGACCTAGGTTTGTATTCAGACTGGATGTAAGACAGATTCTAGAACACAAACCACCCTCTCACAGGAACTCCAACTGAAAAGTTAACCCTTTTTCTTGCAAGAGGAAATAAGTACATCTACTGGTTAGATATGATAACTACTGCCCCAAGGCAGTACAATTAAGGACACAATTCATCCAAGCAGCTCTAACTAATTAGGGAGGTAAGTGAATCACAATTAGCAGGAGGAAAAGACTGTCCAACCCCACCTTTTATAAACAAAGTCTTGTTTATATGTCCCAGGTGTCTGGCACACGTGGCGATGCACCTGGTTCAGTAGTGTGTCTGATAGGTTCTACCTGGTGGCGCCACGAAAACAGGAACAAAAAGATCGAATGGAACTAAAAACAAAACAAAAATCTTGTCCGCAGCACATGTAGTAAAATATATTCTTCCCTTGCATCCTTGCACAGGCCTTACTCTGTGTGCGTTGTTTGATTATTGCCATAGTAACATGGACGTTAACCAAGACCGACTGACCCTGTATTAGTCATATACCATGAGAGTAGGTATCTCCCCCCTGTCACAAAAAAAGATGAAAAAAGACAAGTTGAGAACAATGTACAGCCAGCGCTGAGCACGCGCTGGAGAGAGCGATCGAGGCAGGGTCGGTCGCCGAGGGCCAGACCGCTGTGTGGAGCAGCTCCACCTCGCTCCACGGTCTGGTGTTGCTGAGCTGTGGATCGCTGCACCACCGTCCACAGGGCTGGTCTCTCCCTCCTCCTCCCCCTCCTCCCCCTAGCGGGGCGGCGGGGGTCAGACAGTCAGGCGGTTGTTGGAGGGCTGTAGGGGGCTCCAGGTGGCCGTGTGGCTGGGGGCCTCCTGGGGGTAGGCGGACGCTCGGCTGTCGCAGCACACCTGGATCTCCTCCTTGCTGACGCCGCCGGCCGTGCACAGGCGCCGGTGCCTTAGGAGCCGGTCTGTCCGCGAGAAGTTCTGGACACACAGAGAGAGAGAGAGAGAGAGAGAGAGAGACGCCGTCATCACACATGCAATCCATCGCGGTCCACACTGTTGGACTTCAGTTATTTTCAGCACTACTGGGGACGTGACCAGACGGGCTACATTTTGTTTGTGCACATGCATGTCTGGTTCTCTCCTCTGTGCGGGGCAGGACAAGCCGTCCCTCTCACCTGATGGCACCGGTCACACTGGTATGGTTTCTCTCCGCTGTGCACGCGCTTGTGTCTGTCCAGGTGGTAGCGCTGGATGAAGCGCATCTCACACGAGTCGCATGCGTACGGCTTCTCCCCTGTGGAGCGCCCGGCACAGGGAGGGAAGGAAAGGTTATTCTGTCAATTCAAACCGCGACGTTAGCCATCGGGACTTCTGCTGCACAGCCGCTTTCTCAAACTCTTTTACTTACTTTTCTACCTCAACTTACTTATTTTTCGCATAATTAACAATGATAGTATTCATTGTGTTTAGCTATATGTGTTATATAGACCTTTTTTACTATTATTATAAATGCATCTCTTTTTTAATTCCCATTACCGTGTACTTAAAACCCACATCTCCCATGTTGGATTCCTAAAGTACATGAGAGCTCATCAGGGATGGCCAACTGCAGGGGGCTCCCCTGTATGTGTGAGCATGTGCCCGCAGCAGGGGGCGCTCAGCAGGGGGCTCCCCTGTATGTGTGAGCATGTGCCCGCTGTAGGGTGCAGCTCAGCAGGGGGCTCACCTGTATGTGTGAGCATGTGCCCGCTGTAGGTGCAGCTCAGCAGGGGGCTCACCTGTATGTGTGAGCATGTGGCGCTTGAGGTGGTAGCTGCTCCGGTACGCTCCGTAGCAGTGGTCACAGATGAAGTTCTTCTGCACCTTCAGGGAGTCGTCTTCCATCACCATGGGCGGCATTATGGGCTGCCAACGTATGACACGCTCATTAATCACCAAACATCAGCAGACCCATAGAAGCCCCTCTCCCCCGTGTTTAAGGTGGTCAGTGTATGGGTCCTTACCTCCACCTTCTCTTTCATTTTGTTGGGGATCCCTGATTTTTTATGCTTTTTCTTGGGCTGCATATTCTGGTTTGCCTGGATGCCCTTTTCATCCATCATTCTTGATGCGTGATAATCACCATCCTTTCTGATCAACTTTGAGGAAACAGTAAATATGTATTTGATTTATGATAATGGACAGTAAATGTGAGATTAGGCTGTTGTTTTTCAGTTGTTTAGATATTAGCATTCAAAGAGATTACTATTTCTTAATTAATATGGTCTTTACTTCTTCGTAGAGATATCTATATCTATATATAGATATAGATACACGTATATCTATAGATATAGATATACGTGTATCTATATTTATCTATATACATATATCTATATATATACCTAATTTTCCTTGGGATGAATCCAGAATATGTTTATGTTGTTCAGTAATGCAAAATATTCAAATGTCTAGAGGCCACCTTTGCATATGAATGTTAAACAATGAGAGCCTGGCCGCGGACCAACGGACAGTTCTCTGCAGCGTCTCTCACCAGTGGAGGGCAGCTTCCGTTCGAGGGGTGGCCCATGTGGCCGTGATGCAGCTGGTGGCCGTGGTGGGGAGGCTGATGCCCGTGGTTGTGGTGGGAATGGTGACCCTCAGGGTGGTCCCTCTGGCCCTGGCCTAGGGGTGACATCATCTTCTTCTGACCTGGAATGCCGTTGGCCTGCATCAGTGCCATGCTGGACAGCACCGCCTCACAGCCCAGAAGCCCAGCCTAGCGGCACAAACAAGGGAGGACGAGGTGAGACACACAGAGAGCGGGTTCCCCGTGAAGTAGGCCGGCCGGAGGAATATGTGAATATGCAGACTTCACAGGAGAGGAATACACACAAAAACAAAAAGGATGTTTTATGAGGATTTCTTACACTGACCCATTTCATATGATCTCGAACGGAAGTGTTGGAATGGTGTGTCATCTTGGCAGTTTGAATGTGTGTGGGGAGTAGGGGATGGGGGGACAGAGGACGTCACTCAGGGTGAGGGGAGACGGAAGACACCGCACCCACCAAAATCATCAGGGGCAAGAGCCTGCAAGTAGAGGTACGACAGAAAGATAGGCTATAAATGTACAGGTTTGGTCAAATCAGGACCTGGGATGCCAGACCAATCAATTAAGATTAAATCAGAAGACTAATTTGGATATGAGCAGAATAAGGACAAATTTAGGATACTGTTTTGACAGGCGTTAACCGGGCCCCAATGGTTTGGTGCATGCCAAGTGTCAGACAAGAAGGACAGGAAAATAAATCACAACATAAAAATGAAACCAGGGCGGATGTTAAGCGCAGACATACAGATGGACATTTCTTTATGATCACAAAAAGATTCTGAACGCATTCAACTCCCGAGACAAGTAATCACACTCGCCCAGTATAAACACTAACACGCCAAAACCCTTACAGAAAGGGTTTTTGAGTGCGCTTCTATTTTGAAGTGAAGCATAACTAACTTCAACCCAAGACACTGTTCATATTGTAGGCAATACCTCAAATAACCTTAATCTCATTTAAACTACTTAAATCCACAGGGGCAAAAAAATACAATGGTGTTTCCAAGAAACATTGCGTATTTGTATATTTTCCATAATAGCAATGTAAATTGAATGCAAATACAAACAATTTAATGAATGTATTTAACCATCAAACCAGGCTTCAAATATAGGTCTATTGATCAATAATGTAATTAGATGTTTGTCTTCCCTATTGTACCATGCAGAGAAGAGGGTATGGGATACGCACATGGCTGTTTTCAAAGGTAAATCATCTGTAGGTTTTCACTACAATACTTTGTGGACCCCATGGTTGTGTGATGCGTAAACGAACCATTCAAGCTAGAAATGTGGGCCAAATAAATACACATTTCAAACAGGGGTCCCGGGGGGAAATGTGTCTGGCTTCTGAGTGTTGAAGTTGTTAAATGGTATTGGTAATGTTAAACGTTCACGTTAAGGTTTCCTTTTTTATTCTATTCCATTTCTAGTTTATTTATTTTAAGGATGTGGTGTATTGTATATTGCACAGGCGATCAGAGTCAAATGCGTTACAATTCTCTAACGTTATCCTCTTTTATATCGCCGTTACACGTTAAGAACACAACTCGACCTAGTGTTAATTCAGCATTAATGCTGCGTTCCAGGCACAATTTTTAGCCCGTAAGTTACGGCTTCAAGTCGCGACTCACGACTTGAAAGTGTTCCAGGCAAGTCACGACAAACGGAGCCGCAGAAGGGTTTGTCGTGACTTGGCAGGTTTTGATCTTTGACGTCAAAATTGTAACTGGTGGTGCCTTCACGTGCTATGGAAATTATGGTAAATACCAAAAGCCGACGTGATAATTGTACATGAACGCCCCCTCAAGTCGTCATTTCCACTGGACAGCTATATTTTGATACACGAGTTGCCGAGATGAGATAACCTTTTCAATTGTTTAACCCCAAGTAACAGGTCAGGATCTGTGGGTCTGCCATGTTTCATTTCACTACGACAACAAAAGCACTTGAACACAACGCACTCGTAATTTCCAGTTCACAAATGGAAAGGATCATCTTTTCCATAGCACGTGAAGGCAGCATGGGAGTACATCGATCTGGTACGAGTTCACGGGTAGTAAGTTACGGGTTTGACTGCCGTTCCAGAGCACTTTCACGGGTAGAAGGTTGTGAAAACACGGGTAACGGGTTGCTTGGAACGCACCATAACATAGCGACCAAACCAATCATCAATTAACGATAGAAGATGATCGATACACTTATTATGCATTCGACCAATACCAAACCATGAGGTTTAATACTTGGGGAAAAATGTTGACCAAGATTGAAAAGGCTAGCTAGCTTGCTAAGCTAAAGCTGTGCCACAACTCTAGGCTCGCGCACCCCCAACCCCCCCAACCCCCCGCGAGACAACACAACAGCGAGGCAGGGCGTGCGGTTTGAGCGCCGACTACCAACAACAGTCCTCTCGAGGCGGATACGAGTTCGGATTTAACCGAACTCGGACCGCGTGAGACGCAAAATGTATCGTGTAGACAACATCACGAGTAAATCCCGCTTACCTTTGGATCTTAAGAGTTTCTGAGATCAATTTATCTTGTCGCACTTCCAATTTTTCCTCAGTTTACAAACACTGACAGGAAACGCTACCGGAAGTGCTCCCGCAGGGAAGACATGATTGGTCAGGTTCGTGATCATGTGACGTAAACGGAGTGACTCATTTTGGCGGCCATTGTTGTAAGGTAATAACTTCCCTCGGTCCCGTGGAGCATCGAGAAGACGTCAACTTAATTGCGTCGGCGGGCCTGCATTTAAGAGGAACTACAGGTTGTGAGGAGTAACTTCAACTACAAACATCTCCAAATGCATCGTGACATTTAGCAATGCCCTTATTGTATCGAGGTTGGCGACCATTACAAGAAAAAGCGGAAAATCTGTAAGTGATACGCTTGCGTGGTCGCCATCTTGAGGCGGTCATCGTCTGCTGCTCAGTCTCGAGGTGCCTGCTTGGAACTTAAAGTTCGTAAAGAAAATAAAAAACAAATGCCACAAACATGTGCAGCATTTGGGTGCTCCAACCGGAGGAATGACACAAGTAAGGGTCGTGGTATAACCTTTCACAAGTAAGTGGACATTTTGGTTTGTGTACTTAAAACAAATAGTGTGTTTGACATCCTTGTAACGTTACAGTTGTAAACTATCTCATTTCCTTTACTGCACCAATACACCAGAATCCATTCATAGAAGGCCTTAGTGCAAACTTACCTGGCAATTAAACACATTTAACAATCTGACTACTCATTCAGCCATAATGTATGCGTGTATATTTTGATCACAGGTTTCCCAAGGATCCAGTGAGAAGAAAGGCCTGGGCCATTGCCATGAGGCGCAAGGACTTCCAGGCAAACAACACAACAGTACTCTGCAGCAGCCATTTCACTGCAGATGATTTCGACCGAACTGGACAAACTATTCGTCTGAAGGAATGCGTTAGTCCTTCGGTCTTTACATCCATCCCAGAACATCTGAAAAAAGTGTGTATGTGTTTATGTTTAAAGCTGCTGTGTTATCTTTCTGAAAAGATGAGGGCATAATCTAGGCTGCCTCAAGTAGCCAGTCTATTTTCATAATAAACCTGGGATGGGACATACACTTACATTGGACCTGTTAGCTATGTTGTTCATTTGGAAATGTTTTGTGTCTTTTGTTTATTCTTCTCGTTTAATCGTCTAAGGTGCCTCATAAAGCCAGACTAACCAGGACCTCCATCAAAGCTGCTGAAGAGCGTGTTGTTTCGGTGGTGGCGCCTACATGCACCAAGCCATCAAACGCTGTAAAGTGTCTCCCGGTAATTATTGCAATGTACAACATTTTGTGTTGCAGCATCACAACGACAAGAAGGAATAGCTATTGTAATATTTTCTATTTTACAGGATCATCACTATGCCCTCGACCACATTCAAGTAAAATCCAAAGTCATCAAGGCTCAAAAAAGGATAGATGAACTGGAAAAGCAGCTTAGAAATGCGAAGGATCGCGAGAGAAGGTTGAAACTCACGGTGAAGTCACTGATTTCAAACCAGAGCGAGTAGAGTGCCCCTGACTCCATCATGGCATCGGGTAAGAGTTAAACGCTTTATACACAACATTGTCTCACTTTGTTTTCATTTGTTTATTAAATACAGCACTATACATATCTCTACATCTGTAAATTTCAGGTTGAAGGACATCTTGGTCTCCCTGTCGCCTCGTGAGATCAGACCTCAGGTTTCTTCAGGAAACGGCGGGCTGACGACGGTACAACACTAACATGTTTAACACACATCGGGAGGACCATCGCGCGTCGTAACGTCATCTCGTGAGGCAGACATTGAAACTCTTAATACGAAGATGTCTAACAGAGCGATGCTAGGCGGCAGTCACCGCTCACTCCCTTCGGGGGGGTGGGGGGTATTGCATGGTTTAACGTCTAGAAGGTGAAGTAAGATACATCAATGTGTGGCCAAATAGAGATGGGTCTGGAGGGGAGGGGCTGGTTCTGCATCATCAGCCAATCAGGGCAGTTTATCCATTGGTCGGTAAATGGGATGGTTCAGTCTGACAAACGTTTGAAGGATATTCGATCTTGGGGACATGATTGAGGAGCCATTGCTTTATGAGACGGTTATTTTCATTACCAAGATGAAATTTTGGAATTTTTCTTGTGTGGAATGGAATGTCCAATACAGTAGATGCTGTGTGTCCAAAATATATTTCCTTTGGGACGATAGTGTAACTTTATTGTATTTTATTATGTTATTATTTTTTTTTTTAAATAGACGCTCACTTTCAATTAGGATAAAAATGTAGGTGTTCATTTTTGTCTTTCATTTTTAGACTTGATAGAATTCGTTGAGTTAGGAACTGGCAGACAGAGTTCAGTGATGTACGGCTGCTTGAGCTGATTTAAAGTTGATTTGGCACGATTTATGAAAACGTAATGGTAAATGCTTAATAACTGGGCAATCGCGATGAGATATGCTTCAGTTCAAAATATGCTGGATGACTCTGAAAGAATAAATGAGGACTTCTGACATGTTTTCACCATTCACACCTGTAGCATTCATAAATCTCTTATTCATGTTCATGAATGTTTCAGGCATACTTTATTAAAAGAATAAAAAATGCATATCAGTTTATAAAAAGAAGATAATGATTTGGTGGCTCACTTATCACTTGCAGGTTTAAAGGCTAGAGAGCTAACTTAAAGGTTCTGTGTTTACAATTTCAGAGTTATAAATAGAAGTGCAGTGTTGCAATTACACACACCTGTTTGACAGGGATGATGGATTCCCTGAACCAATCAAGGAAGAGATGTCCTGATTGGTCAGAAAGGAGCCAGAAGCGGTCTAAGGTCGACATTCTCATACAGAGGCAGGTAACCGGAACAGATATTTCAGAGCATTTCACTCACTAACAGCTGATGGATGGCTATGGCATTACATTTTCTTTTTTACTGAAATCATAGCTCCAAAATCTTACCTTGAGCACCTTTTTTAATAATTAGTTAACGAGTAATTTGTAAAGGTTTTGGCCATCCACAAGTGTATGCATTCTTATTTCTTGATGTAGAAAGCTGTTATTGCTTGTAGAAAACAGAATAGAAAATGCACATATTTCTTTAGATCCTTATAGCTCCCTGTACAATTTCAATGTTGCCATTTATGGACCAATTCGCATCAACAACAGAACATACGAGAAATGACACAGTAATACAAAATATAGGCTTTAAAATAAAAATGATTCAAAGTTAAAGTAGTGTAGAATATTGCATGGTATACAATTACTAATATGAGCTGTGCTTTGTTTTTGCCATACATTTCGAAAAATGTACTTTACGTTTACGAGGAGGCATCTTTTATGTTTGATCAAATGAGGGAACTAAACATTTTCAGGGCCCGTAACATGTGAATGCGATAATTTAGTCTGTAAGTAGCTGAGGATTAAGACATAATGGTACTAAGGTGTGCATGTAAACATATTGACTGGCATAGTGCTGCCCTACTGTATACACTTTAACATCTCAGGGGCAAGGGCCAACTCCTCATTGCTGAGGATGGAATACAGCTTGTCTGCCGTGGCATTTTCCTTTTGACGAGAACACCAAAATTGCAACATGCGAATTGCTCGCATCTTATTCTGGAGGTTACTTTGTGCTTCAATCTCATCCAACTTCTCACTGCTAATGTCCAGCACTAGTATTCCAACCTTCTTCCAGTTACGTGTCATCGCACCAGCCACCTTCATAAGCTGTACCTTTGTCACTTTTTCAGGGCCTGTGCATGAAAACGGGGAACAAGTCAGTCAGTGGGAACTATCGGTATGGCTATTGACAGGACATGAATATAAGGGCAGTCGCCCACCACTCATGCGCCGTTGTTTAGTAGATCTTGTCTGTTCTGCTGAATCTTCAGCGGTCCTCTTTGATGCTTCTTCTATAACATAAATAGATCAGTCAACAACAGTACTTATGTATGACAACATACATGTAACAACACATATAAACATTTTTACCTGCAGATAGATTTAGGTCCACATCTCGGTTCACTATGGACAGTTTTGGGAAGGTCTCTTGAAGGGGATGCTGCTTCAGCAGGTTCAGCAGCCCGTGTGAGGACTCAAGCCCTCTGTCGTATATGTGGTCCAGTAGACTTGTCACCTTCTCTGCTGGAATTAGTTGGGGTTTGACCTTCTTGTACCCATTGTCAGTCACGAGCTGGCCAGAGTATGCGTGCTGCAGAATGAATTCTGGATCGGCACTCAAGATTTCAATCAACTTTGG
>OMKX01056463.1:0-11536 GCA_900302425.1 Brosme brosme
GATGTGGTGCTGTGTGTGTGTGAGTGAGAGTGAGAGAGAGAGAGGGAGGGAGAGCGAGGCTCTCTCATTAGAGAGCCTTGTAATGTGTCTGGCTACGGTTCCCCTTTCCCTGACACTTTTAGCCCCGCCAGAGCCGCCACCGCTGCCTCGCCTACCGTGTTTGCATTATAGACAAGCCTCTTTTTTTTATTTTTGTTTTATTTCTATTTTCTTTGCCTTAAAGCTGACACCTTAGGGCTTTGGTTCCTAGTGTTCTGCCCCACCATGTCTTGCTGAGACAAATTCAGAGCTGTTATTGTTGTTTTTATTGTGAATCCACGTAGATAATGGTGGATACTCAATAAACAGGTTCTCTGCATTGTTCTAATGCTAAAAATACAAATGCTAATATAGCACTTATTTTTTGACATTAAGAACCGTTTTCATACTGGTTCAGTCCTTTACCCAGCAGTCGTATAATTGTCATCTGTATTCTCTATTACCATTTCTGATGTACAGTGAATCCTAGTTTAAGATTATTTATTATTGAGCATAGGTGATTTATATCTCCATAATGCTGATAACTCTAGGGGTTTTGTTCAGCCCCATATTTGTTCTCCTCTTTATATATGTCCAATCCATTCATATGGAAGTGTATAGCAAAACAAAACATACACAGAAATCCTAAAATCATCAATGAAAAAAACAACAGCTTTCCTCTGATTGGTTATTGGCGATTGTTCCGTGCAAGTGGCTATAAATAGCATGTCGATGATACTACACCAAGAAGTGGTCTGCTTTATAACTTTGATTTACACTAGCTGGTATATGCTAGAGACAGATTCATATACCAATATGGCGTGTGGGATTCTTAGATATACAGTCTTTCTAATCTTTCAGAAGTACTTTGTTTTTGTCTATTTTAGATAATCTAGTTTCTTTTTGTAAATGTTAATGGCTGTCAACATTTAGAAATCTATCGTTATTTGTAGGCTCTGTATTCTCCGGTATTTAAATACTACTACTTCTACTAGCAGTTGCAGCAGTAGTAATAGTGGTAAAACTTTGTGTAGAACTTCACTGAGATGTATTCCATCGTGGTTGACCTGCAGGCCTTTTTTTAAGCAGTGTGTTGTGCTTCTATCAAGAAGAGGTCAAACATGCCGTCAGGAGGGTTTCACTGTATCTCCTGTATCAAGTAATATCTTATCTTTCCCCAAAAAGCGGCATATAGAAGGTTTACAATGTAATGTGTATACATGTGTAACCTTGCGTTCAAGAGAGAGTGCATTATCAAATACAATTATATTAAGAACTCCGCTAAAAATGACATCCTATAATGCCACACATCCCTTAAAAAAGTGAATATATCAAATATAAGCCATTTGGTTGGCGCTTTTATCCAAAGCGCCTGACAATACATTCTCAGTGCTTCAGATACTAGCTAGCTCAACTGGTCTGCTCTGGTTCCAATGGTGTGGCTGCACTGGTAGCACCACCAACCCTAGACTGTGAGAAGGTTACGAGCAGACACAGCGCGGTTGTTATGGCTGCTTAGAGGAGAGGCACATTCTGAATGCGACTTATTGATTCTGCTCGGTGTGGCGGAGCTAGCTCTGGTTACAGAAACGCTGCTCACTCACCCACACACGCGTGATGATGCTAACATGCCAGCAGCAAATTTTGTTGTCAAAACACACACCTTAAAAACTGATAGGCCTATTCTCAATTCGTAAACGTGCAGAATATTGTATAAGAAGATGCTTGTTGTTCTTTGATAGTTCTTTTTTTTTTAAACATCGATTACATAGCTTTTTACATAAAGTAGCTATTTTTTCAAAACACAAACTTCTAAAATGCTACTTCTCCATTTTTGTCAACGGGGAGATTAATGTGCGTAGCTAGTTCTGGCAGGACACTCAAGTCAAGCGCGCCTATCAGCTGACAGCTAATGCGGTCCAATCAAATGCACGTGAACTGATAGGCGGTCAATTAAGGACCTTCCTTCTCAAGCACACACTCTGAAAAGTGTGCTGAGCTGAATTTCTCCTTCACATCCCAGCCTCCACCTGCTTTGGTTCTGCTCTGTATTGTATGTAACCTACACAATGAGTTGAGATATCTAAGGTACCAATGGGGGATTGTAGAGTGGTCCCTGTTGTCAAATGTTGGTATGCTTTTGGCAATCTGTATCTGACATCTGTACGTCATGCTTTAAATGCTACAGCAGGGAGCACCCTAAAAGGCTGGAACCATACCACCAAACTAAAGTGTATTACCATTTCATGCAACAAATCGTTAAATCTATAAATCACATGAGTGATTTCTGACAGAATTGTATTAAGAGTTAAGGTTGTGTGAGTTACAATTTCTAATAGCTTATAATAATTGTTTGTTTCATCCAATCATGAGAAGAGATATTTCCAGAAGATTAAATCAGGATCTTGTATAACAGCGTTATGGGTAGCATTCCACGTTTGTTGGAAAACATAACAAAAAAAGATTAGTTCCAACCTATCACAATCATTTGTTTACAGCTATTTTCGTCTGTAGGCTACTGATGTATAAAAACATATTGTACATCTTATCTTGACCTTGGTCTGGGATAGGAATAGATACGTTGGATGCTGGTTGATGGTTGAACACAATAGACGATGGAGGAGAAGGCTGACCAACTGTCACAAACAATCGCTATGTTTCCAGAAACGGTGAAGGATGGGCCACTAGAATAAACCGGAGCAGAATTACTATAGCAACATTAACATCATCGGTAGGGTCACACTAAACTCAGCGGGGTCCAAACCCATCTCAAGATCTCTTTTAGTGAAATCTCAAGATCCCCACTTGAAAGAGTTTAGAGCTTCAAGAAGCGATAACAGTAAATATTATTGATTTGATGGATTGTCAGGTCGCCCATGAGTCTAAATAAGATTCTAAATAGTTCCACATTGTTTTTGGGGTTGAATTGTATTTACAATTTTCCACGTCTTTCTGATTCCCAATGTTTTTTTTTAAACTAGGTTGCACACCATTTGAACTTTTAGTGCAGCCACGCTTTGACGTTTCTCAACCTCATTTAGCTTTTAAATAAAAATATGTAAATTAATTCCAGTGATTGCCATACGATGAGACAGTGCAGAGTGGAAGATTCATCAATGGATCCCCACTTCACCATCCATCTATTTTACCCTCTAAACCGACTACCTCATGTGAATGTTTTCCTCACGCCCACAGGATAGCTTCCACACTACGTGCACCTCCAACCACCTCTCCCTGTTGAGAACCTTTGTGTTGTCAAGCCGTCCTCATCCCTACCAAACTATTCCTCCCCGGGAGCCTCCGTCGGCGTGGGGCCCTGTCAGGGGGAAGCAGCTAACTGGATAATTAACGCTGCTCCGCGCAACCGCAATTAACCGGCGGTGGCCAGGGAAGGCTACGCTCGGTAAATCAGCAACGGGGATGAAGCCCGGGCGCGATATGAGCCATGTTGCAGCGGGGCGAATAATGTGTGCGAGGTGAGGGCGCCATACATTATGTCTCGGGGAAGGGAAACGAGGCAGGTTTCTAAATAAACACCGCCAAGGTTGCTGCCGTAACCCAGGAGCTGCCAAGCCCGTAATCTCAGTTTATTTTCTGCAGTCTCTCTCTCTCTCTCCCTTGCTCTCTTTCTCCCCCCTCTCTTTTTCTCCCTTTCTCTCCCCCTCACCCTCTCTCTCTAACTCTCTCTCCCCCTCTTTCTCTGTCTCTCCCTTTCTGGCCCTGTCACTCTTTCTCTCCATCTCTCTCTCTCTCTCCGTCTCCCTACAGCTCTCTGTCTCTCCATCTCTCTCTCTCTCTCTCTCCCTCTCCCTCCACGCTTTGTCTGTGTGTTCCTCGCGCCGCTGTAGAGCCCTCGGAGGATTGCTGTTTACCATAACATGCAGTGTTAGTGCTCCTCAGTACCTCTGCCACCACCAGGGAGGACACCTCTTTCTCCTCCACCTCCTCTTTCCTCCTTCTCCACCTTCACCTCCTTCTCTCTTCTCATTCTCCGCCTCCTCTTTCTCCTCCACCTCCTTCTCCTCCTTCCTCCTACACCTCCTCTCTTCTCCTCCTCCACCTCCTCCTTCTCCTCCTCCCTATTCCACCTACACCTCCTCTTCTCCTCCTCCACCTCCTCCTTCTCCTCCTCCTCCTCCATCTCCCTTCTGGTCAGAGGACTCTTTTGCATAATATAACTTACCTTTTATGAATCCGTTATGATTTGGGGTTTTGGCCCATACATCCATCTATTATTGAAGGGTGTTCGGGTTTAGAAGATCCAAGCGAAAGGGAAACATTTAATGTGAGATGGGAAGATACTGAGTGGAACTGTCTGATTGTGTTTAAGGCCCCGTATAGAATATAGGTACTCAAATATTCAAAGTCAGTCAAACAGATGGATTGAACTTTACAATCCTATTAGGATTTTGCTATGATTCTTGTCCATGATTTTTTGCTCTGCCAACGGTATTCAGACTGGAAATACTATTTACTATGTAGTCCATAAGCAGTAATTTATCCAAGGCAACATTTCTTTATATGATATATTATATTTATATTCTGATGTCATTAATTAGTTGGTAGATGCTAGGTATCTTGCTCAGGGAAGCCAACAGGTATGCCCCCTTGAAATGTACTGAAGAAATCCCTCCTGCCGAGCTTCGTTTAAACGCCACCGTAAAGGACAGTCAACCAAATGCACAACATAAGCCAATGGATAGGAACACTTGCCCCCAACGCTTCCCCCTGCTAGTTACGCACCACATACGGGACCGACAGACCGTCTGCCAGACAGAGCTGTTTCCTCGCAAAGAGGCTTCCTTCACAAAGAAAAGGATTACTCAATAGTTCATTCATTATTTTTAGGGTAGTGGCGTGATTGTGGTTTGAGGCATTTTAATATCATTATCTAAACAGCCTCACGAGGCCTGTACACCGTGACGTCACATTGCAAGGACCGCCTCCATTTCGGAAGTATAGGAGCTTAGGAATGTTAGTTGTAGTAATGTTGTTTTGGTCATTGTTTAGTAATGACTCGTAAATGATGTCATTATGGGGAGACATTGTTGTGTTTGGAACTGTCACAGCGTTTCCCATCTAGCCCTTCATTAGCCTAAGTTAAGGTATATTTAGTTTTATTTAGGATTTGCTCACTCAATAGGGCCGATCCAACAACATGGTATGGTACAGCGTCGATGGGGGGGGCTGAGATTTCCCAGAATATTCTCCACTCATAAAGGCCTGAAGGAAATTCATAATCTCTGGGTGAGCTGATTTGAGGGTTGGCGGGTGTCTCCATGTGCTAGATAAAAAAGAAGGAATTATCAACCTGATCAACTGTCAGTTTGCCGTCACACGTTGACAGTTGTGATGATGACTACATGTCATCAGCTTTGCATAAGAAATCTTCCTCTTATAAAATATTAGAACATTACCAAGCTGAGTTTTTTTACGTTTTACTATAACCTTTTAGGTTTAAACGAATGTAAAGATGTATATATATATATTTATATATATATATATATACCGTCAGCTCATATTTTTCCACGATGTTCATACTTTATTGGTTTTGTGGTGATATTGCCATTAATAATATAACTAATATTGAGCTGAGCTCACCGATGAGTTATACACAGAGGTATCTCATATTTGTTTCATATTAATTAAGTTGATTTGGGATTGATGGAATGGATTTTTTGCGAATAAACTCCACATGCAGTCTTAAAATAGTTTAAGTATTGCTTCCATAAATGGATGAAACCCATGCATAGGTATTTAAGCTCTGAGGTTGAAACACATTTATGGAGAAGAGCAGGCAGCTCCACTGGACCACAGAGTGGTGGATATGAAGTCAATGTATGCAGTGTTGTCGGGGTCAAGGTCAAGGTCAGGGTCTCTGAACAGTAGACGTAAGGCTGGGAAATGGACCAGCTGGTACGTTTAGGGTTCAAAGGTGATGTAGGGGACCTCAGGGGTGTAAATCTCTGACCTCGAGATTAACAATACTTTAAATGAATAAAAAATAATCCCCAGCATTGTGAAATATCAAAATTATGCTGTTTTCATTGCTCTCGCTTGATTCCAGTGCTGCAGATTAATGTTGGAAATGCATTTAATTTAATTTAATATGCAAATGTGACTAGAGGAAGTATGGAAATTAAGTTCAATATACAAGGCTTTAGCTTTTAATACAATATTTGATGGTATTTGATAACAACTTTATGTTCCAAATGTGCTGCTTTCTGATCAATGTGTAAAGAAACGTCAATGCATTTTTACAACTAATGTAAAAACTATACTGTGTATATTCTCACTGTCTCACTTCTATGAGATAGCAAACAATCTGAACATGCCAATTTTAACTACATTAAAACTGTAAACACTTTGAAAAGAGAATTTTTCTTTTTTTTCCATTTGGCCAATGTTGTCCATAGCTAACACTTAATAAAAGCTGACACAAATGAAGTGCTCTCTAACTTTGCTCCAGTGTTATATCTTTGCATAGAGATGCAGAGAGGACTAGCAGAAAACCTTTCAAGAACACCTTGCTGTGCAATACGATTAAAGCCTTAAGCAGTTCGATTGTGACAATGCAGTGCATCATCATCACCATTTATTTAAACATGTATTCAGTCCATTTGCAGTTTTTTCACAGTACATCAAAATAGTATGCATACATTCATTATATGTTAGTTATTCCACTGTGTTTCACTGTATTTGCTATCATCATCATCATGTTATCATAACCATAATAATATAATATTATAGGCTGGTACTACTGAGGATGCACAACATATCTTTTTTTGAACTGTTATCAACGTACAGTTTTTACACTGTATGAGGGTTATAATCATCCATGTGTAAGCTACCTGTTTGCGTTAGTTGTAGGTGTCAAACTTAAGTAAGCGTATTGGCCCATATTTGAGAAGAGCATGCCTATTAGCCCATGAATCAGCCAATACGCAGACGCATCTCGTAAGTCGTGCTAAATATGTTCAAATTGAAATCTTAGTTTACCATAATTACTCATTAATTAAGTCATTAATTCAATTCTCCATTTTAGTTTCGAGTAAAAAAAAAAAAAAAAAAACATCCCACCAGGTTAGGCGTTTGCGGACCATTTTCTAATAATATTATGAATGAACGTATTTACACACGGGCCCCCGGAATACATGTGCCGTGTACGCCCGTGTTGTCTCCCTGTGGGAGTTGAAGGCTGCCGTGGCCAGCAGGCAGGATTTATTATCGTGATGAATCCCCGTGGTCGTGAACGCAGGTCGCAGTAATTACGGCTGTCGCTCTGCGAGGAGGAGGAGGGGAGAGAAAAACAACCCGACGGAGGTATTTTATCTTAATCACTGGGCGCCTCCATTTAAATTAATTTGACAAGTTTTCCTTCTCACGCAAATCCGCAAATCCTTATTAAAGGACGCGCCACGCAAATGACAAGCGTCTCTAAATGCTTCGTCATACCGTCCGAAGGGAGAAAAAAAATAGAAAAAGAAGATTGTGTGGAGAGGAGAGAGGAGGAGGAGAGAGAAAAAAAGTGACAAAAGGTTAAGTCGCATCTCCCCCACGATATTTCCCTGCAGGGCGCCCTGAGCCATCCCCCTCCCGCGCGCTCCTCGTGTTTCTATAGTAATTTCCAGCCAATGATCAGTAGGTGTCCACATCTCAGCTTCCTCACCTCAGCACCAATCAGCCACACACAGCGACAGGAGCCGCGGACCGAGCCAACACTAAGCTACACAATACATCCCGGATCAAGAGGAAACACCTCACCTCCGCGATTTCCACACGCCTACTTGATATTAAACACGCGTTTTGCGCCCTTTTTTCTACTTTTCCAACGTTATAAGAAGTCAGAAAAAAAAATGATCGTGTTGTTTTGAGCGCTCTGTCTCCGTCGCCTCGTGCGTTTGGGTCTTCTTTGGATTTTTTTGCATCTTTTTGCCCCGTATAAATTGGCAGTAATGTGTCGCTCTATGATTTCAGACTGGTAGCATCTATACCGTCTCTTCTCAACAGTAGGACCCCCCGGTAAGTGTTTGTTCTTTTCATCCTTTCCTCATATTACGCACGGCTTTGCTCACTGTCCTGGTTTTTCATTTATGTTAAAATTGCGGCCAAGTAATCCGGGCAATGTCAGCTTTTTTTTTTTATTTGATCGTTTTTTAATTGGAGCCTCCATTCAAGCGTCTCTTCGCGTTTTTTTTTTTTCTTTTTCTTTGCACGACCTTTGATCTGAATGTCTTGGACAGACCAGCCTGGCTAACATGAACAGCGCCGTGCTGCAGCGGCACAATGGTTCGTCATCGGACGTCGCTATACTTTCTTTCTTCTCTTCCCTTGTCTTCCTCTCCCCTCGCCCTCTCTCTCCCTCTCTCCCTCGCTTTCTCTCTGACTCACCACACTCTGTGTGTTCTTCTCTCTCTCTCTCAATCTCTCTCTCTTTTTTTCTCACCCTCTCTCAAAGTATTGAGCATTCCTGTCTCTCTAAACTTTGTTTACAGGCTGAAAATCAATGTCCGTGACTTGATTGCCTTCGGGCTGCTTATTTCGCTCCGGGGGTGAATTGATTAAGTAATAATGACCGTGCAGAGAGGCGGTCATTAAGGCTAGCTTCTGTGTTTACTGGTGGCTAGCTCCGGTGGTTGGGATTGAGCATTAAAATGAAAGCTCAACATTCAGAATGTGGATTATAAATCGGGTTTATATTAAGTTTCGTCAGTAAAAATAAAACAAAAATAGTCTACACAATTTCAGTCAAACAGTCAACAGCTTGCCACTAAAAGCCTCTAAAGGAATCAACCATGCCACTAGGCTATAGGCACACATTTAGATTGCCATGCCAGAATAATTTTACTGTTGTGGAAGAAAGAAATCAAATATGTATTTTCTACTGCAAAATTCAGACGGCTGTCATAGGGCCACACAATAGGATCTTCCTTTGCCAGTGTGTCTGTGTACAACCTTGGACAGTTTTAAGATAGTCTCTTGGAAGTGATCTTAAATGCTTTAATGTTTCCAACAACACATTCAGCTTTGGGAATAACAAAATAGGAAAACCCAGGAAAAAGTGGTAATGGACGTATGTGGGAGGGATATGTGTGATGCTTTAATGTATCCAGCAACGCATCAGCTTTGGGAATAACAAAATAGGAAAACCCAGGAAAAAGTGGTAATGGACGTATATGGGAGGGATATGTGTGTCTAATGGGCTTTTATCTCTGGAAACCAAATCTAGTGGAAAGAGTGAGAGGAGCTCCTATACCAGCCACACACAGACACACACAGGCCTCCTTACCCTAACCCGAGACCTGTGGGCTGACACTGTAGTTTGAGTGGTCCCTGGTCTGGATTTAAATTCAGCAAGCGTGTGTCATTGGGTAGATGGAACAGTTCCGGCCTTGAACGGATACTCGGTGCACCTAGGGGGCGGCCGGGTCCACGCTAACGTCGAGAGGCCACTCTAACCGTTTAGATTAGATCGATGATTTGAAATCATGTAACCGGTGGTCTCCTGGCACCCAGTGCTCTGCCCTGATTATGACTACGTTGTTACAGATAGATTATTATCATGGACTGTTTCTTAGCATGGATAGTAATCTGGGATTTTATTTAAATTGAACGTCTGTAAATTCTGGAAAATTCTGCACTTCCTGATTATGGGAATGTTATTGTTTATAAATTAAATGTCAAATCATTTAAATGTTTTAGTTTATGAGTCGTGTTTGTTTATTGCAGTTTGGGAAATAAGTGGTTGGACTTTCTTCTAAAATAACGATGAATCCCATGAGGCCAGAAAAACAACATCTTTAAAGTCTGCCATTTTTTTGCTTTGTTTTGTCTCTTAAACTGACACATTGGTCGGTCATTACTAGCATATTATTCTCAGGGGATATGAATCTGTTATAAAATGTCACATGATACAGTCAACCTCCCAAATATTCAATTTGAAGTCCCAAGTTATTCCCCATTTGGAGAAGTGAAAGTAGTTGGAGAACTGCTTTTGGGGGTGAGGATTCTTACCTTGTTTATATGTAACTGTTGTTGTTTTTCTGTTTGTTTCATTTTTTTAATTCAGCACTGGAGAACACAAAACCAGGATGGTAACACGTCGCATGTAACCGACCTCAGTTTGACGAAGGCCATTGCGACCACCCATTTCTCCCAGTGAACCTTGTCAACCCCTTCCTCAGCCATGTCTAGTATAAACAATGCGCTTTGCATTGAAAACGGACAGAACATTGACATATCTCTCTTGAAGGATAATCTTCAGGACGGTGGATTAAGCCAGCTTTTGGATTATAATGCCGAGATGGAAAGGTACCGGTCTTTTGCGAACTTTTACAAAACCAACGGCGCGTTTCCACAGACTGCCAAGATTGCCCGCATCACGACGCCCATTTTCCCCAGCGCCAGAATTGGCATGTCCCCTTGGAACTGCGATAACGCCATGCTCTGGGGGAGGAAATCAGCGGCAATAAACCCTAATAGGACCAGCATGCATAGAAACGACTCCCAGAGGCCGGGGAAGCCTGGCATGGTGCCAGAGACGCTGCAAATGGCAAATAATAATTTCCTCTCTACCTTATCCCCCGAACACTGCAGACCTTTAGCAGGAGAATGCATGAACAAGCTGAAATGCGGCGCTGCTGAAGCAGAGATAATGAATCTCCAAGAACGCGTTGGAACTTTTTCCGCTATTCCGGCTTTAGGGGGCATCTCATTACCTCCCGGGGTCATCGTCATGACAGCCCTTCACTCCCCCGCAGCCTCAGCAGCCGTTACAGACAGTGCGTTTCAAATTGCCAATCTGGCAGACTGCCCACAGAATAATTCCTCAGCATCCAGTGGAAACCCGGCGAAGAAGAAGAGGAAAAGGTGTGGGGTCTGTGCGCCCTGCAGGCGGCTCATCAACTGTGGCGTCTGCAGCAGTTGTCGGAACCGCAAAACCGGCCACCAAATCTGCAAATTTAGGAAATGCGATGAGCTGAAGAAGAAGCCAGGCTCGTCGCTGGAGGTGAGAACCAGGGGGGGGGGGGCGCTTGCTTCCCCTTTCTTTTGTTATTATCCCCTTGCACTCCAAAGCATTAACCTTTTCATCCAGTCACGTTCTAAGCCCTCGAAAATTGTTTCCATGCCCACCCATGCCTGAACATCCCCCCGGCTTCTCAAATCTGCCTACCCGCCTAGCCTAATTGGCAGTAATTAGGGGTGTTTGTGCGGAGCGCAAGCTGAGCTTGGCTCAGACACCCCTAATTGCTGCCAGTCAGGCTGGGGCTGGAACACATCCGAACAACCCAGGGCTTGGCTCAGCTCCAGGCAGGGCTGGGAAATGGTTTTCAGCAGAAAGCCATCCCTCTCTGCACCCGGTCATTTTAACCAATTATGGAAACCGTCTCTGGATGGGGAGAATCAATATCCCACAAAGCCTCAGCGTCCGACCACGGCGAGATGGTGAGAGTGATGGCAGGGCCGCTGATGGTGTTTCTCAAAACACCTCCCAAGTGTATGCCGGGTGAAGGAGGGA
>OMKX01056466.1:0-14942 GCA_900302425.1 Brosme brosme
CTGTGTGTTTGTGTATTTGTGTGTGTGTTTGCGCATGCATTTGTGTGTTTTTTGCGTATGCGTGTGTGCATGTGTGTGTGTGTGTGTGTATGCACGTGTGTGTGTGTGTGTGTGTGTGTGTGTGTGTGTGTGCGCACGTGTGTGCGTGCGTGCGAGCTGTCAGAGGAGATCTAGTGAGAGTGGGCTAATTGGAGTTAATTCACCATCTGTTTGTGAGAGCTAGCAGACAGGGTCATTAGCAGAGACAAGTCCAGCCACAAGAGAAGCTAAAGGGGACACATCCTCCCTCAGTCAATCTCTCAGTATCTTCTTTCCACTGTTCTGACTCTCTTCTCACACCCAATCCCCTTTGTCTTTACTCCTCTTTTTTTAACATAAAATCCATCATCCACCGACGTCTCCCTTCATTGCGATTAAAGGCCATATCCAAAGGTTCTGTAATCATTGTTTATATTTTGTAAGTAGTTTTCAGTATTTTGGTTTTGTTTATCTCAATCGCCAAGTGTAACAATAATGATCTGAGCAGGTGAGAGATATAGCGAGCTATGTGACGCTCATGTGTACAGCTACAGCTGAATTGATTCCGACATGGTTTATCAAACCACTGCTGCCCTCTACTGGATATCCTCCATGCATGACAACCGATTTAATGCGGTCCATGATAACAACCAGCTACTACACTATCCTACTTTACATAGATACACCATATGCGATTTATACATTATAGGCCTACGTATTAAACCTCGCAAGACAAACTTAGCTAATATGTATTACAATTACACAACAACAATAATAATAGGCTTTAAATGTAATTAAATTGCATTAAGGCATTATTTAGCCTGAAGTATTTCACATACCTGCGCCATTCAACCTCGTTCCCATTGGAACGCATTTTTAGCTTTCTCGATGCAAGTGAATGGATATCAAAACAGGCCGCGGTCATACGAAGAGATAATTCACTTCTTGCAACTATTTGATAGTGGTGATGTGGATTTTAAGATAAATATGCCAATATAATAATTATCAGTAGTAGTAGTAGTAGTAGTAGTAGTAGCAGTAGCAGTAGTAGTATTATTAATATGATTGGGCAATAATTTAAAGAACTTAGGAACTAACCATGAAATTCAGATACGGGTTGAGATTTAGAACGTATACGCCACTTTTCCAGAACCCTTCATCTCCACTAGGGGGCAGCCAACCCCCGAGATCTGTCTGCCATTGGTTGGCTCGGTTCAACTGAATTCAACTCGGGCACTGCGGTGCGTACTGTGGATCCACGGGTACTGCTGAAAAATGGCCGGGGCCGCGATAGTTCCTTTTGTAACTCGCTAAATTCAAAATATCGCAGTTACCTATTTTATCTCTGATTATAGAAAGAAGAAAAGGTGCGGACATTTTACATCTCTTTGATACAACATTGGGGACTTTTGCGTGATTGCTATTTATAAGTTGATCTGCGTTTGCTTAGATGAGGTTGTGACGCTTTCAACGATTTACAAGTTTGGTTAGCTGACGGCTAGGCTAGGCTATAGTTAGCCGATAATGCTATTAGCCTAGTTAGCACGCTTGCGAGCGTTTATTTTAACTACGTTTGACTTATCCGTATTTTATCTTTTAGACAGTTTCTTAAACATCGTTTTATCCATATTCGCCAAGCTTGGAGGCAAACGATGTTACAGTGGGGCCCTTTGATTTAGTGCGGTTGTTAGTACGTCTAGCTAACGAGCTAATGTTACAAACAAGTAGTTGCTAGTTGGCTTGTTTGTGTGCTAGCTAACGTTAGCAACTTAACCTGTGTTGGCCAACCGACAGTTTCGGCAAGCTAACCCTAAATTACGGTCACTAACAAACTACTGCTGTGGATAGAGCCGTTGGGTCTGCAATCATGTTTGAAATGGAGACGCATATATCATGCCTTTTCCCGGAGATATTGGCAATTATCTTCAGCTATCTTGAAGTTAAGGACAAAGGACGAGTGGCCCAAGTTTGCGCGGCCTGGAGAGACGCATCGTATCACAAGTCTGTGTGGAGGGGAGTCGAAGCCAAGCTCCATCTCCGCAGAGCGAACCCGTCCCTGTTTCCCAGCCTCCAGACCCGGGGAATTAAGAAGGTCCAGATCCTTAGTCTGAGACGAAGTCTTAGCTACGTTATTCAGGGGATGCCGCAAATTGAAAGCCTTAACTTGTGTGGGTGCTTCAACCTCACGGACAACGGACTAGGACATGCTTTTGTACAGGATATTCCATCCCTGCGAGTGCTGAACTTAAGTCTTTGCAAACAGATAACCGACTCTAGCCTGGGCAGAATAGCTCAGTATCTAAAGAACTTGGAGGTGCTTGAACTAGGTGGATGCACCAATATCACGAACACAGGACTGTTGCTTATTGCCTGGGGCCTCCACGGACTTAAAAGCCTTAACCTTCGCAGTTGCAGGTATGTGTCTGATGTGGGCATCGGACATCTGTCCGGCATGACTCGGAGTGCTGCAGAGGGCTGCTTATCTTTGGAGAAGTTGACTCTCCAAGACTGCCAGAAGTTGACTGATTTGTCCCTCAAGCACGTCTCGAAGGGCCTAAACAAGCTAAGAGTGCTCAATCTAAGCTTCTGCGGAGGTATTTCAGACGCAGGGATGATCCATCTCTCCAACATGACCCACTTGTGTAGTCTGAACCTGCGGTCCTGTGATAACATCAGCGACACGGGAGTGATGCATCTGGCGATGGGGTCTCTCAAGCTTTCTGGCCTGGATGTATCGTTCTGCGACAAGATAGGTGACCAGAGCCTTGCTTACATTGCCCAGGGACTCTACCAGCTCAAGTCCCTTTCCCTGTGCTCTTGTCACATCAGCGACGATGGCATCAACCGAATGGTTCGCCAGATGCACGAGCTGAGGACTCTAAACATCGGACAGTGTGTGAGGATTACGGACAAAGGTCTGGAGCTGATAGCGGACCACCTGACCCAGTTGACGGGGATTGACCTGTATGGGTGTACCAAGATCACCAAGAGAGGGCTGGAGAGGATAACGCAGCTCCCGTGCCTTAAAGTGTTAAACCTAGGACTATGGCAAATGACAGAATAACACTTTTGGGGGATTTTCTTTTGGGGTGGGGGGCGGTCTCTTTCAGTTTGAGCATTGTTTCATATTGCGGAGATATATTGTATGGCGGTTACTTTCATTTTTGGGTTAAAACGCAGAGGTTACCAACATTAATCACTGGAAAGGAGCAGGTCCTCTGCGATATCTCCTTGGTTTGATACGGTTTCATTCCAGTTTCCTACTGTCTTAGCAGTCTATAACTCGGGCCTACGTTAAGTTCTTAATAGCTAGCTACCTCACACTCATTTAAGAAACAGGAGTGCCTACTAAAATTGAAATTAAAAAAAGACATTGCATTTTATTTGTCCTATTCCTTTGTTTTATACTGCGTACAATAAAGCGTAAACCCTTTCATTATTTGGAGAGAAATATGACAGGACTACCTTGTGTGGAAGAACATTTTTGATAGAAAATGCCTTCTCTGGCCGATGTATTTTTTCTTATGTAAAACATATTTTTTTGTAACGAATGACTGTTGTCCAGAAAATTGTACTTCAAATTGAAGTGATTTGATTGTATTTTTCATTTATTTCTTTAATTTTATTATAGAATGTTTAGCGCAGTTTTGTATTCCTGCGGAATGCCAGATATCAGATATTTTTAAATGTTACTTTTAACAGTCGTATTGTGCAGAGCGGACATGCTTACCAGGAACAGCTGGCAATCTAATATGCAATATCTCAACGCACCAGTCCTTTTCCTCCTAAGGAGCTTCCACTATACCATAAAAAAGTATGATTAAAAACAGTAATTTAACGTTTTTATATTCCTACTGTAGTAATATTTATGAATAAAGTGAGTTATGTTTCATTAGAAGGTTGGGGTTTCTTTAGTCGGGAACCGGTTCTGGAACAGTTTACCTTGTGTAATAAGAGGATTTTCCCAGAAAGCCATTTACTGAAATGTCTTATTGTGCAAATTAAGATTTTCTCCATGATTTACAATTGCAAAAGAAAAATGAAAATTCCAAGACTGATAAGATATATTTATTTACATACATACAAAATGAAAATACTCAAACATGTCTGTTTAGCTTTCTTTTTACATGGTTTGATTTCTTAACACGAACAGAAGGCAGTACATTTCTCTTACAAACGCAGACATTAACAAAACTACATGAGCATGAGGCAACAGTTAAGGCTCGGGCAGGAAAATGAAGGCCAAACAAAGTGAAGTGTTATCATTTTTGAAGGCGTGTAATGAAGGTTAAATCTAATGCGGCTGACAAACTTGGGCCAGACCAGAAATGTTGTTGGGTCAATTCTTGTCGCCTACTTACGGTTTATGAAACATTACAAACTTGTACATCTTTCAATACATTTAGAACTTAGACCAATATGCATCTCAGCTTTCAGATACATCTGTTACACAGCCTCCATTACTAAAAGACAGGCCACACAAGACACTTATTTTTGTACAGCCTTCTCAAATATAACAAAAACACTAATATGGTCAGGAAAACGATTGGAATATGAACAAACAAAAATATATTGTATGGGGAAATGTATAACTTAAAAAGGATAATGCACTACTTTTCCATCACATAATCACGGTTCGAAACATCTGCAGTTCACGTATTGACACAAAAGGTTGTATTTTGACACATTTTCTCTCGACACTTGACAGCCATTTTATTGAGAGCAACTCACTCAGGATTCTGTGCAAACATTCAATGCATATTCATATGGTTAACATTTTTATATATGTATATCTATAGATCATGACTTATGCAATTTATGGCAGTACTGTCACACACATTCTGTCTTGGAGACAAAATTATACAAACAAAAAAGACAACTGCACTGCTTTTAACTTTGTCATATTTTTTTAAAATGCGAATCTTCCACTAAATCATCTATATCCAGTCACTTAACGTGTTAATTATCAAGTTATTTACAAACTGATCTAAAAATTCAAAATCTGCCAAAAATGGACTTACATGAGCTGTAAATGCCAAAGCACAATCAAAACATGAGCCCTGAAGATTAAACAGTACGAATCCCTGGTGTTAATAAGGTCAACCATTTTTCTGGAAATACAAGAAATAACCCCCACTGGAACCTACACATGATTAGGGAGAAAAACAATAACAGGAACAACATCCCTCGCCCTTTCACAAATTCAAATAAAAACACAAAACTAGGGCTTTGAAGTGGGGTCGATACAAAAAACACTTTGTAGGACTTGTGGTCAAATGGTTACTAGGTTGGATGGAAAACAAACTCTTCCATCATGCCATAGCACCGTTGGTACAGAGGACTACACATCCCTGCATTAGGTCCACAACAGATCACTGTGCATGCTCCAAGGCCACTGGGACTCAACAACGTTGCATACCTCATAAAACACATGGACATTGTGTGCAAAAACTTCTGGAGTAAAATCTTTATTTAGTGACATTTAGTGCAGAGCTAAAGCCTCGCTCTGATTTTTTCCTCCCTATTTTAAATCTAGTTTGGGCTTCATGTGTTCTGTAGCATAGGCGTGAAGAGAGAGGGGGCTACAGTGGCCAAACTGCTGTCCCAACATGCCCCTTGCACGCCCCTGATCTGTAGTGTTGCTTTTAACTGAGCCCAAACCCAAAACTCCAGTTAACTTAAATATAATTCTGGCAAGAACAAGATCCAAATATTACAAGGGAACATTTGGAAAACATACTTCTTTTGGTTTAAAGCATAGATTTGTGTGTTTCAGTGTTTAAATGATCCTCTAACAATATCTGGACTTCTAACTAGTCTCGACAGATGGTATAAATTACGATGAACAGCCACTGCTTCCTGCGTAATACTTTAGGAACACAGGAAAATAAATGAAATGACCTATTAAAAAAAGATTAAATACAAAAGCCTCAAGCATCAACATTCCGCCAAGAAATTGCTCTCTTCTTAAGATCTAGAGTTCTCCCGTAGGATCTAGAGGTCTCCCATACTATCTAGAGGTCTCCCTTGCGATCTAAAGGTCTCTCTTACGATGTAGAGGTCTCCCTTACGATCTAAAGGTCTCCCTTAGGCTCTAAAGGTCTCACTTAGGATCTAGAGGTTTCCTGTTATCTACTCCACACTGGAACACGCATACTGACTCAAAGAGTGACCGTGGACAACACTGCATGCCTCAAAACAAATTGTGCTCAACATTAACGCCAGCATCCATCATCCACCATCGCGAGAGGAACGGTGGAGGCGAGGTGTATGAAGACGGGAACCCAGAACCTAGATTAGCCTCCAAGTTCTTCACCTAAATGTAGATAATAGTCAGAAACACTCAAGAGACCAAGGAGAGGAAAGACATGTCCTGGCTTTTTGATGATCATCGCTTCCCACCCCACCCCAGGCCCCAGTTGACATGGGACGGCTTTGTCAACTACAGCTGTATTAGGGACTGAGCTCACAGGTTTATCTGAAGGCTGAACGAGATGGGCAGGGTTTCAGGTCAAGAGGTCAGCACGACTCTTCGAGTGCGTTGACGACCTGCTCCAGAATATCAGGACAGTAGTCGGCGATCTGCTGCAGAACCACGTTGGCGTACTCCTGGAGCTCCCCGCTCTCCCTCTCGCAGACCTCCAGCTCCCCCTCCAGCTGTGGGAGAGAAAGACGGGTTAGAGGGTGGACTGGTGTCACGGTCACCAGGTCGGTTGCACTTAGATGGGACTGCATTGGTGCCTACACCATTAATGCATTACAATGATGCCTTCCGTATGGCATTTTGAATTGTAGTAGCTGAGGCCCCGTCCACACGCGGCCGATTTTTTGGTGAAACCGCAAATGTCCCAGGGTGGTTTCAAAAAAATCCGGACCTTTGCGGTTTCGTGTTAGGTTACGTCTGGACGCCTGAACCGCAAACCATGATGTCATCGCCCCACCCCCTCGAGTGTCTAGACGCCGCGGCGTCTCAGAACGACAACAACAATGATAGCGGACTACATATGATTCTGCAGCAGATAATGTCCCTTGTTGGGTTGCTAGGGCAATATTTAATGTTGCTCCGCGACCAAAATACGCGAAAAAGGATTACGGACAGACACATACACCAAATCTATTTAGATCCACCGCGAAGCGCTAACAGGAGGGCAACCAGGAGAATCTCGGACTGTATGTTTGTAAACAGCGCACAGGCTTTATGCGCATGCTCGTCTCTTCTTCTTCGTCTTTTTGCTGGAGTTCTGTAGTAGAAGCAGCGCCCCTAATGGCCTGGAATGTGTACTACATCGTTTCTACAGGTTGCGGTTTCGCAATGAATCCGCTTTACGGAGATATTCCTGAACCTCATAAAACGAAACCGGATCGGTTTCGCCCGTGTGGACGGGGCCTCAGAATTAAGGTTAGGAAGGTTAGGAATGGGTGTTTCAGGTGTTCTCGTCTCAAGAGAGAGAACGCCTGGTGTGTGGATAGCGCCGAAGAAGAACGGGAAACGAATATCGGCTTTCCGTTACATGTTTAGTGATTAAGCGTTAGTTCAGTTAATGCACAAAGTTCAGAAATAAGGATCCAGACAAGAGTCAAGAGTGTGGATCTAGGGGTTCACATCAATGAAACCCCAGAAGGCTGAGGTGAAGCTGCCTGTGGTGAGCAGTACCTGGTCGAGGCTCATCTTCTTTAGCTCCTCCTCCCATGCTAGGGGGTCGGCATGGTGATAGTGGGAGGGTGGGGTGAGCTGGCTGAGGATGCTGGGGTCGCGGTCGTGGCAGAGGTCTGTCAGGTGGGCGATGTAGAGCTTGAGTTTACTGCGGTTCTGGGCGAGGGCTAACAGAGGGGGGATCATCTGGCCGGCAGAGAGAGAGAGCGAGAGAGAGGACGAGGGCCAAAAACACACAAGATTAACAAGGGATGAAGAATGAACATCAGATGGTAGGGCCGTCGTAGAGGCATAGAGATGAGACGTTGGCCATGTTTTTATTCCCGTCATTTGTAACGGGGATAATATAATCAACAAAATGTTACTGCACAACTGAAATGGATTCAAAGAATGAAAGGAACACAATGAGAGAATGACAGCACAGCATGCAAACAGCCTCTCAGAAGGAGACAAACCTCATCAGTCCTGCCCTACTGTCAAAGCCCTCGGGAACGTCAAACAGTGCATAAACAGAAGGTTTACACGTAGGATCATAGTGGCTCATCATGTTTTTAAAATGGCCGCCAGGGTGGTCATGCGTCATGAGGAAGTGGGGTGCAATAATGATAATAATAGTTCTGTCATACGCTTTGTGCAGCTGTGTGCAAATGATCCCTCTCTTGTAAGTAAGGTCTTAATGAGAGCGAGAAGTGTTTTGCGTAGTGATCAAGAAGGGAGTTTGTGTAAATGAGTGAGGTGAGATTTGCTCAACGAGAAAGGCTGGATCACTGAAGAACCACACCAAAACAATTCAGGCAACAACGATCAATGTCAATAACAAAAGAAACGACATTACAAGTTCACAACATCACAAACAAAGAAAGTGGAAACGAGTGCAAAATGAATGAGAGTGAGGAAGATGAGCAAACATGCCACAGACACTGATGAAGAGAGACTTGACAAGTGTGTCTCAAGGTTGGTTCTCACCCTGAACAAAATGGCTGAGAGAGAGAGAGGGAGGGAGGGGGCACAGGGTTGGCTATGCCCATATGCCCTCCTCATCATCCTGTTAATAACAGGTTAAGCCAATCGCAGCAGTAGGGAGGAACACTTTGTTAGTGCATGTACAGTAGAGGACAATCAAGCTTTGCTTTTAACTCCAGCACAAAGAACCTGTTTCGGTGTTAGTGAACCCCATGTGTCACGCTCAAATTTGAAAAGATTAAAAAAAATGTGTTTTGGGTTGAGAATTCTCAGAATGAGGTGGGAGATGTTATCCCCATGTCTGCGACCCACACACGGTGGCAACTTATTGATAGTTTTTTAAGCTAGTGCACATTGTTGAGAATGAGCACTATAATTAGCGATGTTGTATATGAAATGCACCACATTCTGTGGCGATATACAATTGTCCGAGAAGCTAACTTTCTCAGATGCAGCGATCAACATTAACCGCTGGCCAAACGGAGCTCCACACATCCACCGTGGCGTTAGCATTAGCATACCATCTCGGCGTAGGTGTCACAAGCCACTTTGACGTCACAAATACAACAACACCGGCTTCTGGGTGGAACGTTCACAAACTGGTTCTTATTTTTTATTGTAGATTATTTTAGTAAAGGTGACAAGATGGCATAGATACTATGTTCACGATCAGAAAAATACAAATTTCGGTTCACCGACCATTTAGGAACCACTTAAGCTTTTCAAATGATCATCTAACAAGATCATGAAAATGTCACGTATTTCCTTCCGTGCTAGTGTAAAACCATATATCATCCTGGAATGTATTAATAAAGTCTAAACTTGTGTTACTTTCTAGATGATGTTGACATATTTAAACAATCTGTACAAGCATACCCATATTATGCTACTAGAACAGTACAATACACCATGCTCCTTTGTCTCTTCAGCGAATGGTAACAAGTTGTAAGTAAAGCAGTATAGGGGTTGATGGAAGGTCATTGGTGGTAAACTGATGTACCTGATCAGGAGAAGGTTTGTGATTGGTCTGATCAGGGGCCGTCTTCAGATGGTCATCGTCATAGTTATCTGCCATAAGCTTCATTCGATTCTGAGTCTGTAGATGATGGAGGAACCAAAGAACAGATAGAAAGAAGAGGGGAAGGGTGATAGCACAAAGGAAATGCAGGAATCAAAAATTGTATTCTGTCAAGATTAACGCTTCCCCTTTGCTCTTGAAAGAAAGCTGAAGAAACTAGAAGTTTAAGAGTTTTCTACAATGATAAATACATAACGAATTAACTGTCTTTTTCTAATCTTCCTCTTTGTCAGAGTTACACAAGGAAGCTGTTGTTCTCAGCTCCAGTGAGCTGCTTAGATCACAATAATGCCGGACACACACCAAAACACTGCTCAATTGTTTACGTCACAGACTAATGCTGACTGCTCATTGGCCAGTGTGACAAATCCCCTCGTTGTACCGCTCACACTACAAGACCAACAATGACAATATAAAACATTGCGGGATGTCAACGACGGGGTTGCATCGCGGATCGTTGACCCTCTCAAGCTATACGACTGATCACAGCTTTCGACCATGCGATTTGGCTCCAACCGCGCAAACTGCACCGCCTTAATGGGCTGTGAAGTCTTATTTTGTCGAGCTGCAGAAGACAGCAGGGCTACCTACCTGCTGTTTGAGCTGCTGCACCAGCCGGTCCTTCTCCCTCTTCAGTAGGGCCACCTCGTCCTGAGTCTTCTTCTTCTTGGAGGAGGACAGCTCTAGCAGCGCGATGTTAGCGTCCTTCTCGCTAATGGCAGCCAACAGCGCCTCCTGTCTGTGGGCATTGAACCAAGATAGCATTTAAACCCACACCGGTAACAGGCCTCACTGAGTATTTATTATTGATAGCAATCAATCTTCCAGTCCATGGGGGAGGGCCATAAGTGCCTGACATTTTATAATATGCAGGTGGAACATTAATAATCTACAGTATGTTCGTTCTGACTTCAGGCCTGCGTGGGTGCATGCACGTTTTTTCTATTTAACCAAGCCGCTCTCATTGAGATTGAACATATCTTTTACAAGAAAGACCTGGCCACAGCCGCAGAGAGAGAGTGTGTGCGTGTGCGCGTGCGTGCGTGCTCCTCACTTCATTTCCAGCACCTCCTCCAGGTGTTTCCTGCGCTCGGCTCGCAGGGTGGTCAAGTGAGACTCCTTCTCACACAGGGACTGCTGGGTTGAGGCCAGCTTGGCCCTCATGGACTCCAGCTCATGTTTCACCTTATCCATGGCCCCCAGAAGCTCCTCCATCTGGGACACACACACACAAAAAAACTGAGATCCTCGTTTCAGTAGATCATAGATCTTGTGTCTCTGATGAAGAGGGAGAAGTGACATGGTTTGAGAGGGAAGATCCCTTGACCATTTACTTTAAATGGAATAAAACGTTATTGTAGAATCACTACAGCACTATAATACCAATTGACTTGCAAGGTGAATCTACAATGACCTCACATAGGTGTGTTGATCACTAATGGGGTGGTATATACACACATTATAGTTGATAACAAGGTGGTAAATACAGTATAGTGTTGATCACAACCAGGTGGTGAATATAGCATAGTTTAACACAAACGAGGTGGTGAATACAGTATTGTTGATCACTAACAAGCTGCTGAGAACTGTATAGGGGTGTTGATCACTGACAAAGTGGTAAACACGGCATAGTTGATCACACACGAGATGGTAAATATAGTATAGTGAATCACTAACAAGATGGTAAGTTTTGTTGTGACTAACAAGGTGGTAAATCCAGCAGTATAGTTGATCGCTAACGAGGTGGTAAATACAGCATAGTTGATAACAGACAAGGTGGTAAATACAGCATAGTTGATAACACACAAGTTGGTTAATATAGTATAGTATAGTTGATAACTGAGGACTTGGTAAATACAGCATAGTTGATAACTAAAGACTTGGTAAATACAGTATAGTCGATCACTAACGAGGTGGTCCATACAGTATAGTTGATCACTAACAAGGTGGTCCATACAGTATAGTTGATCACTAACAAGGTGGTAAATACAGCATAGCTGATCAATAATGAGTTGGTAAATACAGTTTAGTATTGCTGATCACTAACGAGGTGGTAAATACAGTATAGGTGTGTTGATCACTAGCATGGCCAGGGTCACATAGATTGACGTAGGCGGGGCCTGGGTTCATACCTTGGACCACTGAAAGTGGGAGAGGTGGGACTCATGCATTGGTTTGAATGAGTGCTTCTGACAGGCAATGTTTAACAGAGAGAAAACAGAGAGAAAATGAGAGGCCAAGACACAACAACAGAAAATTAAGAATAGAGAAAAACTTAAGCCGGGAAGAAAAAGAAAAAAAAGGGAACAGGGATGATATCACAATGACAACCAAACAAGGGGGGGAAAGAACTCCCAAACACTTACACCCGGGTTGTTTTTCAGCAGTAAGCATGCATATAGAGCTGTGTTGATGCTAGTAAAAAAGTCAGACTGTGTGCGTTACAGAATGCAGGAGTGTGTATCAGTGTTTGAGTGCGAGTAAGCGTGTTTGTAAAATGTGTACATATGCGTGTGTATGCGTGTCCATGCAGGTCTGTGTGCGTGCAGATGCTCGCGCACGTACCCGCTTATCCTGCAGAGAGCGGGCTGACTCCTCCTGGGCCAGCACCATCTCCCTCTCAGCCGTGATCTGTACGCTCTCCCTCAGCGCCTCCTCCAGCTCCTCAATACGCTCTGCCTTGTGCCGCAGAGAGTCCTGCAACGGGAGGAGGGAGAAGGGAGGTCACAGGGGGGTCACGGCCCAAGGTCAAAGACACAGAGGGGGGGAGGGGGTGGGGGGAAAGGTTCCTAGCAGCATGAGGCAGCCCGCTCCATGTTGTTTTATAAAACACCTCTTTACCCAACATACAGTGATGGTTCCATCTTCATTAGCAGTCTTTTCTGTTAGAATATAGACGGCATGGAAGGTTCCTGTGGATTGCAGTCAAGGCCATGGGATAAAAACTGCCCCAAAATCATTATATTCAGACAGAAATACAAAAAAAAAAAAAAAAGTTCAGCAAGCATCGCGACAAAACAACGCAGAAAGTGTGACAAATGTTAGGAACATTGGTCACAGCATTCCAGCAGTACTCTTCTACCTTGACCTGTTGTGAGCTCTCCGACATGTTGTCCTCCCTCTTCCGCACCTCCTCCATGAGCCGGGCGTTGCGGCTCTTCTCCACCTGCTCCTTGTGCTTCAGCGATGCCACCTTCTTGGACTGGTCCTTCATCTGCCTGCAGCCACACAATGTCATACACACACATTAAGAGGCGTGTACCCAGAGTTGAAGAGTTCGGTGTGTCCCTCCTTCACCCAGGTTCGTAATTTGTTCATCCTCACCAATAACAGGATTTGATCCTTATGCATAGTCAATGCAACTGCAGTTCTGCTAATGCCGTGTGTAGTGAGCAGAAGGCCTTTATAGTTTAATCAGCTCAATAATAGCAAGTAGTTAAAGATATTCCGACCTCTTCAACTCCCTGCAAAGGCCATAAACACATCACTTTTTCGGTTAGCTACACCACGGTTGCAGCAACTAGGAAATCGGGTTCAGGGTTAGGAATGTTGTCTCATCCTAGCTAGGTCCTAGATCCCTGATGTCTTAAGAGACAGCCAGTGCGATAAAAGGGCTAAACAGGGCTGGGGTTTTCTGCATTCTGCCTGTACAAAATGGTAACGTACACACAAACAAAATGTAAAAATGATTTCAAAGGAGACAAACCTTTACAGAGAAAACCCCTTCAACTGATCATTAAACTGGTAAGCTAGATGAGAAGGAGGCGACTGACCCCTTTAAAAGTCCGACATCAAAGACGAGTTACATGGAGGTCACGCTGTGTGTGTAAGGACATGTCTGGAGGCACCCAGTGGGATACAGAAGGAGAGAAAGTAGCTGGGAAAAGAGAGAGAGCGCAAGAGCGAGAGAATTCTTCTCGAAAAGGTGAAGAGAACGAGAAACAGATGTGAATTACTAACCTGGAGGCCAGACTGGGAAGATGAAAGCATGTCCAGTGAAAAATAAGAAGGAAGGAAGGAGAAAGAGAAACAGAGTGAGACACCAGAGAGGGGAGAGGAGGCATCATCCTACTGTTTGTGGAGCTCCATCAAGAAGCTCCTCCCACACTCACAATGAAAACATACCTCCTATTTGTTCATCATGTCTTTTACATTCAGTTAAACACAACTCTCAATTATGATGTATAACCTCTCTTTTTAACTTTATTTTAATGTACAAAAAATTACACTGACAAAGTATCAGGAAGCCTAGACAGAAGTTGGAGCATCCTTTCATATATTCCCCAGCTCCACTCACCTCTCCAGCTCATTTATCTTTTTGTCCTTGTCATTCTTTTCATTCTCCATCTCCCTCAGGATGTCCAGGAGGCGGTCCACTTCGGCCTGAGCCTTCCCTGAATCCTCTTTGTGGCGGGCCACTTCCTGTTCTAGGGAGGTTATGCGCTCGGCCAGCTCAGTGTTGGCCAGGGCCTCCAGGGCAGCGTTCTTGGCCTGGTGGAGGACCAGCAGGACCCATTACAATCAACCAGCAGGGACTGGGCAGTCAACCAATCTAGTGACACTTGTTCACCACTTGGCCATACCATGCCAGACCTGCTTTTTACAACTACCAGGTGAGCTGTGCCCGTTCTGATTATAGCACTCGGTCCGGCCAATGTGCCAATCCAACTGTGCCACATGGATTGAGTTGAGCAACAAGCTAAAATGGTTTCAATCATCACAGAGAGATGCTGGGGTCTCACCCTCTTAAACTGGCTCTCCAGTTTATGACATTCCTCCTTCTTCTGCTCCAGATTGATCTCTAGACTCTTCAGCTTGGAGTCCTTCTTCAGCCCAGAGGAGGCCAGTGATGAGGCGTGTTCCTTCAGGTCCAGCAGAGAGGTCTGCACAGTATTCATGTGATTCAATAAGCATTACAACCATCTCAAGACACAGCAAACGGCCAAGTCATTAGATGGAGTCCCTGACATGGTTTAAAAAGCATCAATGACATAATTTCCCATGAGTAAACAGAGTAATTTCCCTTTCATCAATACAGTTACTTAAAATGCATTCAATGATTAACGTGGCATCAATAAAGTTATTAAAATACGCATCACGTACTTTGGGCAATCTGAACAAAAGAAAAGGGCATAGACTGTGTGTCTTACAAAGTGTATAAATAGACTCTCTCTCTGTGTGTGTGTGTGTGTGTGTGTGTGTGTGTGTGTGTGTGTGTATGTAGTGTGT
>OMKX01056468.1:0-12465 GCA_900302425.1 Brosme brosme
GGGGGGTCGCACAAAAACAAGTGGTGCGAAAAAGGAGAAAATCATTTTCTTGGGATGCCTGGAGACTTGGATGTCTCTGAAGTGAATACTTTGTGAAGGCAGGAGCAGGGAAACAACAGGATCCCCGGCGGACCTATAAACTCTTATAAATGTCAAGTACGTTTTAGCAATGCTGTGCGCCGCGAGACGCTATTTGGTTTGGTATCGAGTGCCGGAACAACAGAAACCTGATTACCTGCCAAGGTAACCAATACATACTGTACTGCCAGAGGACCCAGGAAATGATGTCAATCACATCATCTTGGTTCTGAAGCTCAAATAAACGTATTTAACATTTGATCTCAGCAGTTCAGCGAATATACAAGAGCACGGCTATATTGCATTCAATATGACAATGCCCCCATTGTGCTGGGTCTTTTCGTTGAAATACATTTACTGGGAATGAAAAAAAGATCATTGTTGCAGCAGTTGAATTTGAGAAACTAGGTTGACTGTTCTCGTACCTCTTGTGGTCAGGGGGAAGTGTAGGACAAATGACAGCCAAGCCGCAAGTGGGAAAGCAAGCGACAGCTCATGGGGATTGTTCACCTTCATTCCGCCACTGAACTTCATTACTAAGCAGGACCGAGCCTGAAAGAGGCGCGCCGCCATTGATCAAACATACCTTAATGTGACAGCAGCAGCCTCACCGCGTGGGCGACCAAAACCCCGAAGCACAACTCGTTCATTCTGGGATATGATGTTGAAGTTATAAGCAAAGCACACACAATGAGTATCGTGCAGCTCTGAATAATGCAGATCTTTTGAGTTATATTTTAAGGTAATCAGGTGAAATGGAAGGAGGGGACGACAGCACTGAATTTAAATTAATCTTGCACTGAATTTTGAGGACAATAAACGACAATGATACTTCATTATTTATGTGTTTACTATGGGCCGTGATAATAATGCATTGAGAAGAGCAAATTCACATTACAAACAAGCTATAGTGTCCCCTTTATTTTAGCCATTAAATGTTGGAAATGTTTGAGATATGGTTGTGTACATACCATTCTTGCTAAACATGTTCAAATAAGTCGCTTTGGATAAAAAGTGTATGGTTAACTAGTACTAAACAAAGTCTGAATCAGCCCCCCACCGCACGAATGTTGATTTAATATGTCAGCAAAACAGGCTTTGTTGTCACTCAAAGTCGGTTATATCGTGATACATAACTGCATCGGTTTCCTCTTTGGTTTCTGGGGGGCCAGGTCTCCAATCTTCTTAGGAGTCGATGTCACAAGCAGAGAAGACACTTTGACCCGAGAACGTTGTCATAATTAACAGAGAGATCAATTGTACAGTAGATGGGGCGGGGGGGGGACCCTTTTTCAATTAAGCCTTCATTAAAAACCAAATTAGGTACTGACCTTCCAAACATACTAGCACAGGGAAGAGTAAAGAAAGGCAAAGACGTGTACTTTAACAGACTGATTTCTAATTAAAACGAGGACTCTCAATGTTATCTTCCGAAAGGTCTCCTTCACCGCTACCTCATCCTCCACAATCAGCCCGGATTAGAATAAGATGTCTTCTTCCTTGAGTCTATACTCTCTTGTCAGATATGTGGTAGCAATATTCTCAGATGCAATCACCAAATGTGGACAAATTGCCCCGAGGTACATTCTCTATGAATGTGTTGAAGTCTAGTCTTCATTTCTCGGTACATCCCACAGCGTGTACAAAAGGTTTAAGATGAGTAGATAGTTGGTGGATGACAGTTCATAAGCTAACGAAACTGTCGATAGCTATCACAGAAAATAAACTTTGCCATAAAAAGGAAAACTAAGAAAAGAAAAGGAAAGACAGATTTAACTTCCGTTGATGGGCGCTGACACCACAGACACGGCAGTGTCCGGTATATAAAGGATGCTGGGGTTGCCCAGGCGATGGAGTATTACCCCCGGCCTCACGTAGCCCGGTAATCTGGGAGCCAAATCAACAATCTATGGCTGGAGAGATGAGACAAGACCGATCGATGGCCGTTATGAACACCTCTGTGATTGTGTACTTATCAGTTTCCAGGGACTAACTGCTATGAACTTTAATGTGCCCGCGCTAAATGACCGGCGAGGAGGGATATCATTAGAGGTCATGTTCAAACTCCAAGATCCCCTCATCCCCGAGTGCAAACCCTATTCTTTCCCCGGCTAATCGGCTTACCGTGATATTTCATGTCATTGTTTCCGGCTGAGGGAGCCGTCGATTCTAGTTGAAAACGTACGCGGTTTGGCGATTAGACCAATAGAGGGCTTTATTGCGTTATTATTTAGAGATCGACTGATTCAGCATGAAGACGAATGGGGAATCTGACTTCAGGAGACGCGCAGTATTCATGAGCTGGAGGAGAGGAGGGGTCACCGCAGAGATACTGCATTATCGTGATTGATTATAGGCGGGCAATTGGACGGAGGTGACACACATTATATGTGAACCCAATCCGACATGATGTACGGTCGTACCTTGTAAACCCAAAACAGATAAAATTCAATTAAGCACCACTTCACATCCATGTTGGCTCCAGCCAACCACAGCAGGCGTCATGACAGATGTGGTTAGCGTAGATCTTAACGTGGCCACTAGCAAGAAGAGTGGCATGAATGAATACATAAAAAAATATATAAGAATCCACTTCCCGGTGGCAATATGTGCGTTCCTGTGAATACTGCTGACAGTGTGGAATACGCTCCATTGGCAGGACTGAAGAGGGGTGCAACCAAAAGCCCTGGGCCCCCCAGTGAGGAGGCAGTACATCAGAGTAAAGCTCGCCATCTGCTGCTTGTCAAAGCCAACATTGGCCGTGTGAACGGGAGAGAGGGATGGCAGCCGCCAATGCTGTTGCCGAGCTTGAGTTCATTCATGCGGTCAAAATACAATTTAAAATACTGTATCCAATAGAAGATACAATACAAAGTGTCTTCAAAGACAACGAGGATCGTTTTTCTTTTTCTCTGAAGTTTATTTGTCAGTGAGTTGCAAACATTAAAAATACTAAAATGTTGTGTTCAGAAGTAGAAAAAAACATTGGAATTTTGTACCGTCAGTGTCACTAGTGAAAAAGATATGATTAAATATTGAACCAGCACAAGTGTAAAATGTGGTTTTCTGTATGTCATTTATGGTCCCACCTGTTCAGTGGCGTTGTGCTAGCCCAATGACCTGCACCAGTTTAACAGCTATGGGCCAAAGTAGAGGCCTCCTGTACTCGTGTTGTGATGAAGTAGCCGGTCAGGATTACTAAACAGCAGAGGCTCTGACCCTTCTGATGAAGACGAGGGTCCTATGGAACAGACATGTGATGAGACATATGTCATTAAGGAGCAGGTACAGGGCATCTTGGTCAAGGTAACCTATTAGGTAGGCTGGGGGAATCTAACCCACCACCTTTCAGCTGGACGTCAAACACGCTAGCCCCACCACATTCTCCTCCCCCTTTTTAAAACAACTGAATGTAACAAAATAATTAACCTGAAACTCTGAATGAGCGTTTCAAATGTATTTCTGTTATTAAATAAATAGATAAATAACAACCTTTTTATCACACTTAATTGTATTTTCTATTTGTGACTATTGCTCTTGTCTTTATTTTATTTATAAAATAATTTATGTATTATTATTGTTCTTCCTCCTCTTCTTCTTCTCTTCTTCTTCTCATTATTATTATTATCAATCAGCCATTATTTCCTTTTGGCTTCTGTCAGAAATATGATGGGTGGGCTGACAACAAGGCGGGCAACAGCTCATGATGTGAGCTACAGAGGGTATGGCCTGATGGTTGCATCATCAGCTACTCTGCCCGTCGAGCTCTATGTGGTTCACGCTGTCATTCATTCATTTGAACAATTACTGTTCTAAGTAGTTAGATAAGTTGGCAGTGTTTCATCATCCCTCTCTTTTGGACGGATAACAAGCACTGCTATTTGAGACAAAAGTGGAAAGAACTGCCGTCATTAAAAGTTACTCCTGGGACGAAGTGTGTTTTTGTGTGCTTTTATATCATGCAATCAATCCATCCGTGTGAATAGTAGAAATCCTACATTTTGTTTTGCAGACAGCATGGTGGCAGCAGTGGGAAATGTATTTAAGTAAACGATCAGTACGACACAAATCGTGATTTTGTTATGCAGCGGGCCTAGATTTGACAGCTGCGAGCTGCGGTGGGAGTCTCTATATATCATCCATATCGACTGCTACTTCCACAGCACATTACTGTTAAGGATTGCATTTAGCCGTTTCCCTCCATTTTGTAAAGAAGAGTCGGGGAGATTCGCTAAACCTTTCAGTTGCATGCTGGGAAACAAGATAAGGGGAAAATATCACTTCCCATGGATGTAAGTTTATTTGTGGAGCGGCACTAAACAGTTTTGCTATTTATTTCCCCTTAAAGGGAAGCACACGTTAGGGCTGACTATGCCAGTGCCTACAGGGGAGCTGCACAATAATCAAGAAACGGGTGAATATTACGGCAATTTTAGTACCATGACGATGGCAGGTGCAGCGCCGCTCAGCCCTAGTCCAGCTGTTAGACGGTTTCAGCCGGCTGTGAACACTGTCAGAATGTGATGATGTAGTCTTTGTTTGAGAGGCTGTTTAATACTTATATTATGCATCATTCCTTTCACTGTGTTGATTGAGAAAACAATCAAATGAAACAACACAACTAGTGTAACACCCGTATGTTTTAACTCTTTGATGAAAGGCACGTTGGAAGGGAATCCTAATAGTTGAAAAACTCAGCATCCATATACTTTGTCAGATGTCACTATCGACGCCATGTCGGGCAACTTGTCTCCGAATGCAGCAGTGATTCATGGTTTTCGTCATATATTAGAGGCACTCCCACTGTGAATCCATTTATCTTGGCAGCCACGAACCTGACAAAGGATCAAACGAGCAAGAGAGCAGACACTGAACACATGGCACCCCAGGAAAGCAACACGGCAGAATAGGATGAAATGGTCGCTTGCTGTTTCAAAGGCCAACTAACCCCTCTGAAAAGAAAAACAATCATAATTGTTGGCTGTGTTTCACATCGCTAAGACAATGAGGTTGTGTATGCTAGCTGCTGACCACTCCTGTAACGCGTAAGAAGATGTTTCTTGTTCTCCATTGATTCTCACGGTCATATTTCAGCAATTGAAAGAGAGAAAGACGACCATCTTGTTAGTGTTTTAGTATTAGACGTACGCCAGTCTATGCTGGCTCCAGTGCTCGGCCAAATGCCACATGGACTGTAAGAACATCAACTAAACTACCATCAGTTCTTCAGGTTCACCAATTGCAATCAAAGAAAGCACGGGCATATGAAAAAAAGAAAAAGGCATGAAGAGTATTTCTCACGTATGCCCTGCACCCTCCCTGTTGCTATTTCAGTCGCCTCAATAATATATTAAAGGAATGTATAAAAAAAAGGCAGACTGGGGCACAGAAGAATTACGTATTCATGACAATCTGGAATTGCAAAGAAGTGAAAATGGAACGCAGAGGATATGTTGGATCAAGAATAGAATGAATGGCGAGTCCAGAAGATAACCGAACAATGAGGAGGTTAAGAAGACGGTTGATACCAATGATTGTTTAGTCGCTTTAGCCTCTCCAGCATTCTCTTATTACCATTAGCTCGCACATTCTTTGTCGTTTCTTTTTAAAGCATGAGGAGCAGCCATTTGGCTGTAATTGGGTCTAGGGAGAAAGGCAATTATGACTGAATGTGCCACGAGGATGTTGCGTCAACGCCCTTCCTCAAACTAATATATTCATACCGAACTGAGTACACGCGTACACACAGGATACATCAATCAGCTCTTTCCTCTTTGTGTGTGTGTGTGTGTGTGTGTGTGTGTCTGTGTGTCTGTGTGTCTGTGTGTATGTTTTATGGTAATATAGTCCAATACATTTTTCATTATTCGTTTCATGTCCAAGTCATGAAAAAAGGAAATGAATCAAAGCTGGTATGACCTTAAGATCAAACTGGACGTCAAAGTCCTTCAGAAGGGCCCTCAAAGCCGAACAGCACACCACATGACTTCTTGCAAATGCTGCGTTTGATATCAGACAAACATAACTGCCACAAATCTGACCATAAGAAGATTATATAAGCAATAGGACAGTCAAAACATTCACAGGGTAAATCAAAGTCAAAGACAGGAAAATATAAGAAAATGTTCAAAACTAGATTTATAGAACAGATTTTTCTTACAAAGCACAACTGTTTTCCTGCTGCTCTGCGCAAGAGACTCAGACTACACAGGACTTATGATTCACTAATGTCACAAATTGTGCATCACACCCTCCAGCGTATGCTGATGTGAGGACACAACAGTGGCATCCTGGATTTTGTTCCCCCTTCTGTTGTCTATTTTTACTTCCAGTACTTTCAGTTATTACACAACTGCTCTCTGTTGCTCCCGTCTACTGATGGAGAAACAAACACAAAGATTAAAGGTGCAGCGTGTAGAATTTAGTGGTATCTAACCGAACGAAGTTTGCTAAAATTGCATATTATATTTATGAGTATGTTTTAATTAGTGTATAATCCCATGAAAATAAGGATCATTGTGATTTCATTACCTTAGAATGATCCCTTTATGTCTACATAGGAAGCCGGTCCTCTGCCACGGTGCCCGCCATGTTTCTACAGTGGCCCAGAGCAGACAAACAGCTCTAGAGAGTACGAGTTTCTTATTCAATCAACTTTCAATTTATGGTAGTGAACCCTCTGTTTCAGGTTCACGTTTAAAAAACGAAACAAAAAACCTTTGGGTTCAATAGCCATTGAATATAATTCGTTATCTTACTTGTAAGCTATGACCTATAGTTTTACAGACTGAATAACTAAAAACAATTTAAATCTATCAAGGAATTACTTGACACATGACTACTTACTGATGCTGTCTTAGACGATGACATGATTTTGGAAGTACATACTGGCACCTTACACAATAAAGGCCTGTACAGGCCACCGTAGCTTCTCGTACGTCGTTAGAAAGGCTAGATGCCATTTAATTCTACACACTGCACCTTCAACCTTGGAACATTATAACGCATCACTGACCACCAAAGAATGCCTAGTTTCTGCCATTAACACAAACAGACAGAATCAATCAAATGTAGAATCTGAGAGATTCGCTGGATCAATACAGCATATGGAATATCGTGTTCCTCTTTCGAGCTGCCACTTTGACATGCAGCATAGCAGGAAATAATGTCAGACTTCAAGCACTTGAAAGACCAAAATCATGGGGAAATTGTCCCTGCGTCAATATAATGTAATTGCTATTATGTCATGGAGAGAATGATTCCTGGATTGATTCTAAGGCCTCTTCAGCACGATATTAAATGCTGTCTGCAATCTGTCTGGCTGTCTGTCTGTGGATCCATAACCCCCATTTTCCCTTTCATTATCTATCATAAGTTTGCTGTCAATTGGTACAACAGAGGCAACAGCAAATTGCAAACACGCTTCATCAAAAATGTTGTCCATTTCAGATAGTCACATCTCCATGTAGGCATTGTATTGATGGGAAAATTGCCACTTTGATTAATAACTGAGGTTCATCAGCCTATACGCATGTCTGTGTGCGCACACTCAGACTGACGCATGCTAGGATGCGCTGAAATGCGAGCACCAGCTTCTCCTTGGACGATCCTCCTCCAAGTATCTTTTATTTACACCATGATCAGACGCAGCATGGTGGTAGAAAGATGGACCAACCCGACTCATCCATGGATGACCCCGAATGGCAGACCCGCAATGCAAGTCAAAAATAGTCCCACAAATATAGAACTAAACAGGGGTGTGTTATTTCATCATCTTTTGCTTTAAAAACCAGACAAGGCAAAATCTTGTTTTCTTAAGCCTTGATTAAAATAGTGCAATATTTCACAGGTTCTATATGAGGAGAGTACTGTCTACTTATATTTCTGAATTGGTAGCCTAATAGGTCTCCATTTTATTCATCACCATAGCAACACGATCACATTATAAGCACAAAGAATATGGGCTGCCTGTACCTCTTAACTCAATACTTCAAGGTAACGCTATTAACTATACGTAGCAATTTAATTGAATCCTCTCGTGCCATTTTGACCACATTAGTAAACTTAAAGTAATAATGACAATGAAAACAGTGTGCATTGACCAAACTAACCCTGAACTTTTCCTTGAACACGCCAGTCATAAAAGATAGCGAGGCGTACAAAAGCATGTTTCTAAGGCCACCCAGGTTAGCATTTCATCCGCTACCCAGGGTCCTAAACTTACTTTCAGAATTGTGTCTTTATACATGCTTGTGTTGAAAAATCTACCAGCCAAGCATTTTAATTCTATAACCTTTACCCAGATGCCAATATGGCATCAGGGTGAAATCCTCAGAAGATGCTTTCAGATGTTTTTATAGAGAATTTCTTTCTCTCTTTTTAATGTGTCCTTCGACTGCACAATGGGATTTCAAAAGGCCGGGAATTGAAAGCAACCTTGTGTTGTTATGAATCTATTCAGCAGCCTTGAAACATAATTACTCCTTTCACATGCTTCACCTTGTATTTCTGGCCTACATTTACAAACGTTTTGCTTTCTTTCCGTTCTGACAAACCTTTCACTCCAATCTTCTGCGTAAAGGGACAGATGTACACGCTGGGAATGTTGTGGCATGTTTGCGTGTTTGTACGTCCTTGTACGTACTGTATATTTAGTATCATAGTTTGATGTTACATGTGGAGTTCCTTACTTTGCAATGGCACCAATGGAGACGTAAAGTCTAAAACATAAACAGCTATAGCAGTGCATCCTGATATTTTTTCATCCTCCATTCTTCTTTCAGTTAATACCCAGATGTCAATGTCAACACCGGTAAAAGATGATTACACAGCATATTAATGTAGAATGCCGAGGAAGTCGATCTGCATTATTGACTACCATGCCCTACTATTAAGCTTCAACATCTATATACCTGCTGCACCACAAACAGAAATGCCAAAAATGCCTTATGGGGGGACTCTGGCTTTGAGGGGCTGCTTATCAGTACGTACTCTCTGCCCATAGTGTGGAGGCTGTAATTTAAGTCTGTCTTTGCAGCACCCCGGAGACCAAAAAGAGATTGGAAAACGTTTCAAGCGCGCTGTTGTTGCACAGCGCGGCTCCAAGCTCCAAGCTCAACACGGGTGCAAAGGTGCAATTCGGATACCTGTGTGTTTTGTCCTCGCCCAACTGCTCTTTAGGAGACACCCACTAAAACACCCAGTGCGGTCCAGTCCATAAAACAAATGAATAACAGTGCAAATATGTGTGCACGAATCCGGAACGCAGAATACATTTTCATACAACAAACACCATTGGAACAAATCCTTTTTTTTTTTGTTCTTTGTTGTGATTTTTTTTGTCACAACAGAAACACATACATTGTTATTTTTTACATGAGAGAGATTTTAAGTGGAGTGAAGATCTATGTGGAGGCAGAGTTTATTTACAGCTCTCACAGAGTCGGGAGCTAACACGCTCGGACAGGCTTAGAAATTCACAGAAGACTAAACCTCCTCGTGAAGACGCACATATGATGCACACAGTGGCACCACCATAACTCCATATAATGCATTTTCTGTAATGCACATTCACACACACACACACACACACACACACAGTGAACGTCTTACACACGTCATACTTATGTTGCATGCCTTGGCGCTACATTTCTGTGGATGTGCCAGGCTGAATGAATGACTGTTGGGGAAGATGGTCTCTACTGCATGGAAAATGGAGGATATAAATAAAGCCACGCAGGTTTATTTATATAGAGGATGAAAGACAATCTCCTAAAGGAGATGATAAAGCATCTTTAAAAAGAACGCCCCACTTGCACAATCGCATTTCCCTATAGAAGCGTTAAGTAGAATCAAGGTAAGCAGCACTGAACAACGAGTCTGTGATTTACCGCAAGCAAATCCCAAAGATTTCTATTCTCTCATTAGCCAACTCATATGGACCGGATCGGATCGGTACCAGGATCTGTCCTATGGGAGGCTGCTCTGCTACAAATTGGATGATTAACAGTCAGGGAGAGGCGGTATTGGGACATTTGGCTGGGCTGTGAAAAGCTCAGTGGAGAGCAATTGGCTTTGAGGGCTGAGGGAGCAGATGGGCCTGCGACACCAAGGTGGACCAACCAGCTGAGTACGCGTCCTCTGAAAATCCATCCTGCTTTACACATCCCCCTCGTGTGTCTGGGGTCCTCCTCATCTATCTGTTATTGAAGAATCTGGGACAGCACCACATTGGGCTCCGGGCTTTGGGTATTTGCTTGGTTTGCGGCAACAATGCATCACTGATACACCTGTCTGGGGCTCTGTGAGCCTTCTACAGCAGGGATTTCAAACCCCATTCCCAAAAAAAGAAATAGGCTACATCTGCTCCAGCGGTGTATATGGCAGCCGCTAGTTCCTAAAACAGGGTTGGCCCCGCCTCCAGCTCCTCCCCCTCGCCATTAATTATGCAGCTCAATGCAGCACTCTCCCTCCCCACTGCAGCTCACCCACACTACAGCACTCTCTACTACCTCTCCGTGGACCTCTCGCTCTCTCACTCTCTCACTCTCTCTCTCTCTCTCTCTCTCTCGCGCTTTCTCTCTCTCTCGTGCTCTTTCCGTCTCTCGCTCTCTCTCTCTCTCTCGCACTCACCGATGTATTGTTTGTCTGTGCTGTTCTACAAATGGAAACCTTGCACGGCCCACCCCACGCTGGCATGGAACAATATTTATCGCTGTTATATAATCATGTTGTTATTCTAGTGTAATGCTCTGCAAGGACTTAAGATTTGAGTGAGAATACGCCCCTGTATTTAGCTTCTCCCCAAAGATTCTCCGTTGATTTACTAAAGACACAGAGAACATTACTTACAACTGCTCTTTGGAGCATAGGCATCAGACATACTACATTTATCATTATATGTATTCATGGTGGGTAGAGCTGTTTATGGACGCTATGCTATATATAACTAACCAGGCGCTATGAAAAAAGACACACAACACTCACAGCAAACACTGAGATGAAAGGAAAGGCTTAGCCTGCTGTAGCCGTGCAAACTCTCACATGACAGCTCACACACACACACACACACACACACACACCAACCACCACACACACACACACACACACACACGCACGCACGCACACGCACACACACACACACACACACACACACACACACACACACACACACACACACACATACACTCCCACACACATACACACACACACACACACACACATAATCAGATACACACACACACACATACACACACACACACTCACACTCAAACTCACACACATGATCGGATGTACACACTTACACTCACACTCACACTCATACTCACACTCTCACACATGCACATAATCAGATATACACACACACACACACACACACATGCTTGAAAGCCATGGCAGCGTGCTGGTCACCAAAGCCTTTATTAATCAAGTGATTCATCACTTGTAGAGACAAGGGCGTTTGATATTAGTCTCTGTTTGTTTTGTGAGGCTTAGTTCAGTCAGGCAGAAAGGCATCATGGGGATTGTAGTGTCCTACTGTGATGTTCTCTCCTGTGTAGTCACTAACGGCAACACAGATCCAGACACTGATGATGTCATACACACACTCGAAGGACTGTGTGTGTGTGTGTGTGTCACTCAACTTGATGTCACACACACACACACACACACACACACACACACACACACACACACACACACACACACACACACACACACACACACAGTCTTGTGTGCTTCAATAAGGCCAACACAAAGACCAGTGCTAGGTCCGGTAGAACGAACCACAAGGACTGGACCAATTATGAAACGAGTCCTCAAAACAAACGAGGCACCATGTAGTTCTTTCTGACCTTGGATGGGTATGGATGGGAGCTGTAGTCCTATTTCCGTAGTCCCCTGATTTCCTGGTGAAACCAAGCATGCCATCAGCTGGTTGAACTCGCCAGGTTTATGTTTGACCCGAGAGATGAGAGGGGTTAGGGGGCATCCCTGCTCCTGAATGACATGATCCTGAAGGCAGCGTCTGAGAAATGACTTCATAGTCCGTACAGACAGGAGGAAAGGGAGATGGGAAGACGGAGTGAGATTCAAGGCGTTTGGAGAGCTCCACCCTACTGTCTGGTGGAGTTGTGTTCTTGGCCTCACACTCTTCCGATAAACGATGGGGGATTCTCTGGAGAGGAGCTGGCTACAGGCTGCTTTGAAAGATCACTGCTCTTTCAGATTTACCACTTTCTGTCATGAAGTTTACAACTTCCCTGATGGCAGACATCTTCTCCCTCCCCCTTCTCTCCACTCATCCCCCTCCCTCTCCTGCTTTTCCCCCTCTTCCTCCTCCTCTCCCCCCTCCTCCTCCTCCTCCTGGTCCTCCTCTCTCCCCTCTTC
>OMKX01056473.1:0-16717 GCA_900302425.1 Brosme brosme
TCACTACCCAAGGTCACCGGTTAATATAACTATACATGCTGCTCTCTGGAGGGGGGTGAGGATTAAACATAAGGGGTTGGTCCTGAAGAAATCCTGCTGTTTTTGTTTACTACTACGACCAGGGGGGAGGATAGTGTAGTGGTTAGGGGGAGTTGGACTCCCAGTTGAAAGGTTGTGGGACCGAACCCCAATATCCACAATCTCCCTTTTAGCATCTTTGACCCAGATGAGTTAACCCCTACCTCATTAATGGTGTATCTGAGGAGTTGACTGTAGGTCACTGTAGATAACAGTGTGTGTTGAGGGAGGGGGGGGTTGACTCTTACCTTTGCCATGGCTGCCTGCAGATGACTGCTATGACAAAGCCGGCAGTGTAGCCAATCAGAGGAAAAACGGCGGCTATGACGACGAGCGAGGTGTCAGTTTGCCAGGATCCAGGATACATCACCGCACTGGCCACGCCCACCACCAGTAACATAACGCCTCCGACCACAGAGCCCACCTATCACACAAACACAGCCCATTGGACACATCACATGTCAATCATTCATTCATTGTATTGCGTATTAGTGATCAATGTATTATCACATTTATATTGGAACATATATTGGAAAAAGGTAAAAAGGTACATTTAACGACCCAATAAAGGGAATACAAAATTGAATACCTTCAGGATACATTTTGCGGCTTTAGGCCATTTGTAGTTTACAGCCACGCCACACGCCACAGGTATAACCAGGGTGAGAAGAGTGAAACCTTTGACACGGAAAAAAAAAACCTCAATATCGCCAAAGGTATGCGTTCGTAACTAGATTATTGATTCCATTAATATATAAAAATGTCTTTTGCATTTTTCTGTTGTATGTAAAGTGTGCTTTTCAGGATCGCTCATGAGAAAAGATGATCTAAAACAAGAAAGTATTGCACTTATAACAGAAATACAACGACTACAATGTACTATTTGTTTACTATTATTATTAATAGTAAAGGAGACGGACTTGTCGGTAATCATATAGAGAAGAGTCGGCTGTACCCATATTTGAATAGGGGATCTGAATGTGGGTCGTCTCCACCCAGGAGTGTGTGTACCCGTACAGGCACAGCGGCATCAAGCCCAAGGCAAGCATGGTGGAACAGGTTGTCATGGTGATACTGGAAAAGGGGGAGACATTTGGAAATCATTCAGAGCTGATCACTTTGATGTGCGTCTAATTACTTTGATGTAAGTCGGACAGATTCCCCTGCTTTTGATGATTCCTTGAGACATTTAGATAAAAGCAGATGTATTTTATATCCCAAACACATTTTTATCCAGAACTCGTGATTGAACCCAGAACATTTGTGGAACACCCTGGCCAGTATAGTTTTCTGCCCCCTTTCGTTTCCATTACTAAAAGACATGATTCAACACAATGTTAACGAAACAATACATATGCATAGTCTCCTTTAAAAACAAATAAATCATAATACAGTAAATCATTATTTAATATATATGGTAATTTTTCCAAAACAACAGACGATGTTAAGACAGCCCCACCACACAACACACCTCCTGCAGTACCTGAGGTCCATGTCTCCATCCAGCCAGTACGTGACCATGTTGGAGATGACCCCCCCGGGGCAGCAGCCCATAACCAGGACGGCCACCGCCTGCAGGGGCTGCACGCCCAAGCCCGAGGCCAGCAGGTACGCCGTGAGGGGCATCAGCCCAAACTGGCAGCCCAGCCCCACCAGCACGCCCCAGGGCCTGCGCAGGTGGGCCCACAGCCTGGACGCCTCCACGGTGCACCCCAGGGAGAAGACCACCACGGCCAGCATGGCGGTGAGGAAGACGCCCAGGATCGTCTGGAGGCCCTCGCTGGGACCTCCACCGACCCCCGCTCCGAGGCCGTCGTCCAGGGATCCGTTCGCTGGGGTGGGGGTGATGGGGTCGGGTGTTCCGGTGTGGGTGGTGGTGATGTAGTAGTCCGCCATAGTCACGTAGTTAAGCGCTCGATTAGAAAGGATCTCAAGTGAAGAGGTGAGCAGCACATGGTGCTCTGGGCTGGGGTCCAGCCTCCTTTATGGCTGACCGTTCCTCAGCCCTCCTGTCCATCTTTAAAGCCGTTTACATTATGATTGGTCGATGACGGATCGACCGCTGTAAGGAATGCGTGTTGCTACTGGACACGGAGCGGATTACAATCTTAAGCTTATTTTAGCCACTTGGGCCCCAAAGGAGCAGGCAAAAGGGGCTAGGTTTAAGGGCTTAGCTCTGCAGCACTTTTTTTGCTGAAAGCTTAATTATAGCCAGAGATAAAAATATCAACAGGTTTATTTTTGTCGTGCGTGTTTTGATAACATATTTCAAAAAAAGACAAAAAACACAAACTCAAATTAAGGAACCATCAAAATGTTTAATTCAGGAGCATTGAAAAATACTTAACTGGGCCAAGGAATAGACAATATTGATGTAAATACGGCGGTATGTAGGGATACTTCTCATAGTACAGAAAAAACTCATCAACACAGTAAATACAAATCCTAATATCGTGCTCATCATCGCTAGACACGCTACTTGTACTGCTTCTTCTTTTTGATGAGGGCATCTCGCAGGGCAATCTAGGAGGTTAATAGAAAACATCCAACATATATTAGTGAAGAGCCACGAAAGCACTTCATTTATCATTTAAATACCCAACCAACTGTACATTTATCATGCCCAGATAACGTTGGGGTTTGGGCGACTTGCTCAAGCACGCTATCATCTAGGCCTGTGCACCTTGGGGCTGGAACCCCAGACCTGCTCACCTGTTTGTCCCTGAAGGAACGCTTGCTCTTGGTCCGGACGTTCTGGCTGTGTCGCATCATCATGAAGTTCTTGTTCCTCTTCTTCTCCTTGTTGCTGGTGCTGGCGAACGGGTTCAGCTTGTTGTGCTTCTTCGCAAAGTCCTTCCTATCCGACCGGCCCGCCTGTTGGGAGAAATGTTTTTTAATTGAGAGAATGCCACTGAGGGAATGGGCCTTATTGACCTAGCGGCATCTTGGTGCTAAAAGCTTGCTGGGTGGGGGGACTGAGTGAGGATTTACACATTCAGTTCCCCTCCACCCAGCTAGCGTTTAGAACCAAGATGGCCGCTAGGTGAATAAGGCCCATGATGGGGGATGCTTAAGTTGTAGTGGGACTAGAAAATGTATGAAATATACAACATATTCTAGTTCCATGTGTGCTTTACATTGAAAAAAACATCAAAGAAAACGATGAATAAAAAATGTAATACAATTTCTTACCTGTGCGGTAGCCAGTCTGGTTTCCTTGTCTGCCTTGGGTTTTTTGTGCAGCAGCTCAATATTCTTCAAACTCAGAATCTCTCCTCTGAAAAAGGCACAGAACATTCCCCTTTCATCAGATATCAGGGTCGGAAAGATGAACAGTTGTGTACTGTACTTTTATATCATACAATATTGTAAATACTTCAATTTTATTACTCTATTTTATTCCTATTTGTATCATTACTGTATAGTAATAGTCGTTTTTTAAGTTGATATTTCAATTTTTGTCTGCTAATGTTACAACCAAATTCGCCCTTGGGGATGAACAAAGATACAAATATAATCTAGTAATCTAATCCACTAATTTAATCTAATCCAGTAATTTAATGTAATCAGGTGATCTAATAAATCCGATTACTAGAGACTTCTTGTTTACATAAAATATAAAATATAAAGTAAAACATAAAAATAATCAAATCTAGGAAATGAACACGCTTTAGTAAAGTAATCTCATTTTAATGCCGAGTCTCCGGCGCACTGCCTACCTGCCGCTGCCCTCCTCCTCGTCCAGGTCCACGTTCTTCCTCTTCTGGCCCTTGCCGGGAGCGTTGTTCACCTCCTTGGCCATCTGGGCCAGGCGGATCTTCTTGAAGTCCTCCTGGGTCAGGAGCCGGCTGGCGCTGACCTCGGCGGCCTTGGCCTGGCGCTCCTCCACTGGGATGCTCTGGAGCTTCTCCGCCTTACAACGGACGGACCCGAGACAAACAAACACGGTGGTCTGCAACTCTGAGGCCACGGTTTAAGAGCCATTGTTTGAGTGGCATTTTTCAGAAATGCCACGCAAAAAAGACTTGCAAAAATTGTGTTCATCTATCATTGTAATTCCATACTGTCCTGTACTTTAGCCACATTTCTCACCTGGGATTCATATAAAACATTTTAGTATATGCTACATGTGAACCTCCTAAGATGGCGCAATTTGATTGGTTCGCTATCTCGGGATATTGGGCAATATCCCATGATTGAGATCTCAAACTCGGGATATTGCGTGACGGTAGTCTCGTCACGCTAATAAAAACAAATAAGCCGCTAATAAAAACAAATAAATCCCGGCAAAAAGTGTTATCTTGTTTATTTTTGGAGTGTTCACGTGTAGTATATACTAAAACAATTATTCACCTCAGGCTCCGTGAATACAATTCACTTAGCCTTCGGCGAATAATTGTGAAATAGTCATCTAACCACTCTGAAATGTATGTATTGATCCAGTTTGCTGGAACAGCCACACAACAACCACCCCCCCACCCAAACCCACAAAGACAGCAATCCTTACGATGGCACCCGTTTCTTCATCAGAGGAGTGGTGGACGTCCACCCACTCGCCATCTTCATCATCGTCACTTATACTGGCTTCTTCCCAGCCGTCTGTTGAAGAGTTAAATGTATTGAGGCATGAGTAAAAAAGACCCGTCATTAAACATCCATACTATAACTATTAAGTAGATTGGGGGTGGGGCCAAGGAAGACCGTGAGGGGGGGGGTCAACACACCTCCCACTGACTTCCAGGATACATTTCAATACTTCAATAAATTATATTAAATCACTGAAACAGGTAAGAAGAGAGAAAATAAATCTCAGAAGATGTATGTTTTGACGTTGAAACTTTGTTTCAACAACAAACCGTACTGAAGTAGATTAATGCCAGAAAATGGAGAAATATCGAAATAAAGAGAAAAGCAGGATAACAATAAGACACAGAATAACGGCCGCACTAACAGCCCAGCTCCTCACCGTCGTCCTCTCCCTCCTTGGTGCTCTCCTGCACCTCCAGGACCTCCGCTCCAGGGATGTGGTCCTTGGCCTCCGTCTCACCGTAGCTCAGGATCCTGGCCTCCGTGGACAACTCTGTGGGCCGACCCTAGGGGACGGACAGCAAAGGCAGTTGAAAAGACTGCAAGTATCTACTTTGACACATGAAAGGTTACATGGATCAGGGAGAAAATGAAGAAGAATGCGAAAGATGGCTCAGTATATTTACTTGCTTTCGACTAAATTAAAATGTATCATTATTCTATTGCAGTAAGAGCGTACCAGATACATATTTGCATAAAAACATGTTTAAAGTCTCACTCTGTCTCTCTTGTGGAGCATCGCGGGCCCTAGGTTCCTGAAGAGCTGGATAAGTCCCCTGGCAGACATCATGACATCTAAGGAATAAACAAGACCACACGTTATCAACAACCCACTGGTGTCATTACAGGGTTCATACCAATGAGCAGCCTGGTTTCTAACTGACTCTTGTCCTTGTGGGTCTTGTACAGGGCCAGATCTCGCAGCAGTTCTTCGTTGATGGACAGGGGACATCGGGCCGCTACCTCTCTGATGGCGTTCATCCTGCAGGACAAACACACGCTTATCAATGATAGGCATAATAATGTTAAGAAAAATAATAATAACGTTGATATATTGCACTTTTTAAAAGAAGGTTTACAAAGTGCTTTACAAAAGACTAAAGCAGAACAAAAAAAAAACTACAGAAAAACATGCATATGAAAATACTTTAAAACTTAAAAACATATTTGCTTTTAGAAGCAAAAAAGCAGGAAAATTTTAGCATCAATTAAAAGCCAGTCTATGAAATAAATACACAATACCTCCATAAATGTTACATACGTTCTGTTTTTGTCGTTTTGAGATTAAATCTACGTGTGCATCTTGTTAATTCGCTCTTGTACGGCAATCCAAATGTTCTAAGCCGAACCACAGACCACAAATGATCGTCAGAATTGAATTTAACAGAGGGCAAATGAGAGAGCAGAACTCACCCGACTGTCATCACCTCCCCAGAGTTCCTGTCTGTCACAAAGTTGTTGGCGATGGTCATGATCAGCGGTTCAATGATCTTCAGAGAATAAAGTGGGTCAAAACATCTAATTATGTAATAATATTTGAAGTACATGTCGGGGTATACTATGTTAGATTGATTGATGTACCTCTGGTGGAACCAGCTGGTGGGATGACTGCGCGGCACAGAGGAGAACCTTCGTCACCTCTAGTGAAGGGAAGACATCATTTTCATGTTAGTACTGGAGAACCAGGGAGCCACAGAGAGAAGCATACCATGAAACCTGTACTCTGCAAGGGTTCCCTTTAGCAGCCTATAGTGGCTTGAGCTGTAGCTACAGTATAGCTATATCATTCTCAGAAGGTGGGAGGGCCAAAAGTTGACCAGAATAAAATGATTAATAGAGAAGAATTCCCTGGATGGATTGACTTGTGGGCATGTTTTATTCTTGAGAAACGTTCTAGTTCAGATATCTCCTGATGGAGTAAGTAGCTGCAGTGGAAAAGTTACAAAGTGAGTACAAAGTGTAAGAACGTAAATAAAAACATGTTTTAACCTCTTTGGTGGGGCTGGATGAAGCGCTGGATGAAGGGGTAGAAATTGAAGAGGAAAAGCTGGAGAAGGTAGAGAAAGTTAGCATTGCGTCATCGCAGATAGCGCAAAACAAACAAGTGTGGAAGTCTGAGACAGGGTACTGAGTCATTAGTGAGATACGATAACGCACAGTTGACAGTTTAGCAGAAAAACATGCAAAATGTAAACAAATAGCAGTACACATAGAACAGGGGTGTCTAACTCATTTGAGGTTGCGGGCCACAATAGACCAAACGCTTCTTCTTCCAAAGGTATCGGATACGCTTGAATATATAAAACTCCCTGTGTCGTAATGACGATGGATATTATATTCTGTTATAACCGTAACTAGCTGTGTGTTCACTAGGCACGTTGTGTTTCCATTGACTTCAGAGAATAAATATTTATTCTTCCAAACATCTTGAAAAATGACTCGTGCTGTATACATTTTTCTTCTCTTTGAAAGGGACAAGGGAAAGTTGAAGTTAGCAGTTATTTTACTTTCTTCTGAATTATTAGGGGCCTATTTGCCTAGTGTGGCTTGTAGCGCCAACCAAGTTGTTCTGGGAATTACACTGAATATAAGTTCCTTTGATATACCCGTTTATCTTTAGATTGATGTTGCAAAAAGTATTTTATATTTGATCAAACTTCCCCAAAGGCCAGAATGAACGACCCACAGGGCCGTGTCTGCCCCGCAGGCGGCCATCTTGACACCCCTGATTGAGTATGTTCAGTATGTGCATGTTGTAAACAAATGGGTCATCCATACCTCGTGGATTCCAACCAGCCTGGACACGAGGTCCATCATCATGATCTTCACCTCGAACCGCTCCTTACTGTCCTCCAGCTGCTTCAAGAGTTTCTCAGAGAAATCTACAGAGAGACGTATGCAGAGGTCAAGTCGACGCCACGGTGGGTCACAGTGAACCCAGGCCATGTCAGTAATGCGACCACATTAGTGTGAATGACCCACACCTTGTGGGTCGTGGATGAGATGAATGGCCGAGAAGTTGAACACCTCCACCACCTTCTTTTTCTTGTGTTTCTGCGTGTCAAAATGCATTAAAAAACAACAACAACAACAACAACAAATTGAGTCAATTTGAGTCTATATGTGAGTGTATTTCTCAGATAATTGCTGATTTAGAACAGAGATGACTCTGAATCCGCTGCCATGAGGGAGCGTTTGATTTGCGGTACCTTGAGGACTTTCATGGCCTTCTCCAGCTTCTTCTTGCTTTTCGTGTTCTTCTTCCCGGTGGAGTACCGCACCAACAGGTCTCGGGCCGACGGCCCGTCGTCCTGGGAGATCGCAGCGCACGCATTCATTAGATAACAAGGACGGACGCAAACAAACGGTTGGAACGCGTTTACACGTTTAACCCTCGATAAGTCTGGGTCCCTTACGCACCTCGGACTCTGAATCACTATCCTTTTGCTCGTCTTCGTCTTTGCCCAGGAAGAACTTCATGCCGGCAACGAGGATCTGCGTGTGGAGGGGGCAGACCGATCAAACACCACAATCACAAACCTCCCTCCACGCCGCACACACAGACCGATGTATGGATTACTTGTAGATTACAGCCATAGATCCTGCCCCACACATACCTTTGTCACTTTGGAGAAACATGCCGTTGTGATAACGTTGACCGTTTTTGCGTCATTCCTGCAACGAAGGAACAAAACAAAAACAACTGATTAATGTCTCCTCCCGCTTTAATACACCACCGCAACCATAACACAAATTGGGGAGTGGTGAATGTTTTTACTGCATGATTATCATTTTATACATAGGATATGTAATAGGCTTTGTAAATAGACAACATAGGCTAAGCAGCAGAGGTTTGCTTGCAAAGGAGGAACCCCTCGCTTACAGGTTTCCGAAACATTCTCTGAGTTGTAATTAGGTTCCACCTAGAGACGTCTCGGCTACACTTCATAGCCAAGGTTGCCTAAACAGCATGCCCTTGATATGTAAACTTGAGGCGGGAGGAAGAATAACTCCAAGTAGAGTAAATATAGGGGTATGAATGCACAGTACATCTTTAGGCTTGTGTTTGAACAAGTCTCTTGGAAAGAGGGTTCTTTCCAGTCGATACAGATCATTCGGATGTGCAGACGGTTCTTGGAAAAACAAGTCCTTGTTCTCAATCCACAAATAACTTTGGTGGATTTGTTCTGGGGAATTTTTATTCTGGGGAAGGGCAGTTCGATATGACAATATAAATTGGGGGGGCGAGAGAAAAATGTCAATCAATAGATATTTCCCTCTATCGTTCCTATCGATTTTACTTTACGGCAGTATTTTACAGCATTCTGACCCTGCTTTACGTTCACTAAACGTAAAGCATTAATATTTTGGTTTTAATTATTAGGATTGTTCATAAAGTACCAGATGATAATAGGGCTGTGCGATATGGACAAAATCTTCCATCACGATATGGGTTATTTCCTATCTCTAACTATATCAATCACGATATTGTACGTTTTCTGTCAATTATATGAAAAAAAAAAATGTCTACCCAAAATAACCACATGCCCCACGACTGTTGTTTTGATTTGAATGCCATGTATGCACCTGTTTACACTGGACAAACGTAATAATAGTAATTTTTGAAGTGAAGCTTATGGACAACATACTAATATCATTCCATGTATCTCTACAGTCGGGGGTGTGAGGCTTACCGAGATGGAAGGAAAGGTTACAATATTAGCTTTTCATGCTTATCTAACTGATTACTTTGTATCCGCTTGCATTTTACATTTCTATATCATTTTTCCATAAGTCCTGAAATGAAACAAGCAACTCACCAAATGTTCCTCTTGTAGAGCTCCACCATGACGTCCAACGAGATCTTGGCTGCGATAGGGTTGCTGTCTCTCAGCATGGTGTACATAAAGTTCTGTAAGGTCTGGAGCACGGGACACCACACTGGTTGGGTTATGATGTTTGTGTAAAAACACCACGATAATATAACCACACAAAAGAGGACTTACCGTGTTGACCTTGTTGTTCTTATGCTTTGAATTGATGTTCTTGATATCTGCAACAATGTGTGTGTAGAGCGTCTGAACAGAGAGCAACATATTAATTAATAAAAACATTAGCACAATCACAGACCTGGAGATAAGGTAAGTCCGACAATTATAGACCTATTCAGGTGCTGTGTTTAAAATATGTTTTATGACATCGGTTTTTGGCCATTATATAATAGATCGTAACAATGCATTGTTAGTCTCACAGGACAGGACATCAAAAACGAATGGATTCCAAACTGATTGACTTGATTACAAATTGAGTTGCCCTGGAACTTGTGTTCATGGATAGGACCAACAATCAGATGAGGAAAGTCTAAAAACACGCGCTACCGTTTGTTTACATTGCCTTATCTCCCTGTCTCAGTCTTTGTGCGAGACAGTAAACACACACTGCTGTCGCTATGTGCTGACTGAACAAAAAAGTCCATCAGCTCTTCTTCTTCGTCTATTAGAAATCCTAGGGACTCGTGACGTAACTAGCGAGTATGTCAACTAGGCTTGGGCGGTATCTATTTAACATACCATCATACCTTCCTGACATTTGCTGGTGATAGAAGTCATTGTAGCATGTATGACACTGGCTAGCCTACAATGCTGTGTGACAAATATGCAATTTGCCAACTTAGACAAGTCTTGCTCGGTTTAAATACTTGTGTCCTTTATATTCATTATTCTATAGGCCATAAGCGCCCTTCTTCCATAGATTCAATGCAAACGAGTAGGACCTACTTGTGCACTCACACAATGTACACATATGGAAAGTAAGTTTAACCTATACAGTCTATGTGCATTACACCCACACCGGAGGCCACTGGCCACACTGTTTTTTTACCTGCTTTTTACTGTTGTAGAGCTAGCATGATACACTTCTAAACAGTGATTTTAATCCATTGCATTCGTTGGCGAACAAACCTATTTCAATCTCAACAAAAACGCAACGGCGGAGACTTTATTTTGGAATATTGAATTCAATATCCACATACATATCATGATAATAAAAAAATGGGTTTCCATCTAGGTTCAAGGTGGCATTCCTACGGTCTTTTTTTTATATTGGTATTTTTATATACTGGGATGCCATTTTTTTGCAAAAGGTTTGTTTTTTCAAAGTCGGTACGCTGCTGGATATCCTCACCTTCCTCAGAAGTTTGTCGTGGCAGCGCAGCAGCTCAAAGAAGAGCTCAAGGAGGCCTGTCGGGTTGATCAGATCCTTGTTCCTCAGGAGGATCAGTGCCTTGCAAAACGTCTTTACAGAGAAAAACCATCACAAGTAGAACACATTCGACATTAGCAGCCTGTAGTGTAACAGCAACAAAATGGTAACACTTCAGTGTCAACTGGTGGACAAGTCCAGGTTAAGAAAGTCAAGTCCTTAAATGCTTAATTTTTTTTTTAAAGAGTCAGTTGAAATTAAAAGTTTTTATTTCCTTTAAACGTGGCAATATCTTCTATGATTGTCATCATAATAATGTAGAAAAACTGGAGTAAAATCCTGGAGTAAATTTTTTTTTCCACCAGTCTCGTTCAACTCTGCTTCGAAAGCAGGTTCGGTCTTTTCATCGAAGTGCCTTTTAGTATACTATTCAACAAAACTTTTAGTAACGTTATACTCTTCCCAAACTTGGGGTCCCCTGATAAGCATATTGGGTCACAGGAGATTGCTGACATAAGCTACAGATAGTTGATGATCCATTTTAGCATACCACTTAAAAAAAAAATGTCTCATAGATGTCTTGTACATACGAGGTCGACTATTGGTTCATTGCCACGATCAAACTCAGTTAGTATGTAGTAGAGGGATGCGATAACGTTCAACGGGACGTTGTTATGACGTTGATAAGATGTCTATGATATGATGTTGATTGGGTAAAAACTATTTGTGTGGGAGCACTATAGATGCACAACAGTTAGAGAGCTAGAAAATGGGAATGGGACCAGAGGTTGTGGCCAGATGACGTTTTCTTACCATTCGCAAGTCTGAATCCAGGACAGTGTGATGCCCCAATAGCAAACCGGTCAGCTCCTGGGGAAACGTTGACAGATGCTCCACGTAGCAGTGTCCAACCTTGGGAACCACGACACAGACTCTCTCTTTATCGGTGCAGTAGAGCGAAGACAGTATGTGGGGGATATGAATATAGATGCGCCAATGATGGTTAAGTGGCACAGAACTCACCTGAGCAAGGAACATGGTGAGGTCCGCGAGCTCCTTGTTGGGTTTGTTTGGCTGTAGTTTAAATATCTGCACATTGGACTGGTAGTGGCGATATTGTTGGAGAAACTGAGGGATACAGGTCCGATATGGATTAAAATGGCTCATGGAAAATGTAGCATGATGACAATACGTATTATCTTATAGAACGGTCGGATATAAGAGAACATCGTGTTGATTTATTTAACAGGCATGTCTGGCAACCTACCTCTTCCATGTATGAACCAGGATCCCTCTTTATGAGGTTCTGCAACTGCGGTAAATTATTCGGCAATTTGTTTCCTTGTCGCCCCGACATGTTTGAAAATTGTTTCAAGTACAATCTAACGAGAATGAGTGATAAAAACAAGTTATTAAATAATACGCGTGGCGTATATGGTGTCTGCCATATTGTTTTGACAAGCACTGCTGACTACGGTAAGCGGAGAGGGTCCAAGGAAGGTTTTATTTTAGTCAACGAATTGAATTGCTCCCCCTGTGCATAGGCGGAGGAACTAAAACAGCCGTGACATTTTGTGAGCTAAATTATGATATTCTTATATACAGTATATAAAACCTAGTCCTGAGAGAAATTCAACAAGTTCATATCCTACTTTCCTCATAAAATGAGGATATGGCATGTTTTGATTTGTAATCAGCCATACATTTTGGCAATTTGAACAACTTCCATAATTATAAACCGCCCAAAAAAGGGTCTGCAAAACTGATTTGACTATGGCTGATTAAAGATCTAAAACCTTTTCCATAGAGAGGTTGGAACTTGAGACACAGCCATCTTATTTGCCAGTCCAACAAATGTTTTCAGCTCTCGGAAAACTACTGGTGGTTTAATTTCCCCACTATTTTAATGACTCCCTTCAACATTACGAGTTTGAAGTCTATCTTTTTTTACATATACTACATTCAACCGGGTCACCTAGTGATTTGGCTAGTAGTTTGTTTAGGGCAAGGAAATTCAAAATCAGTAATACATATTTCATGGTAGGCTGCTCATTGTTCATAACTAATTTGTTCCCAACCCTGTACGCATACATATTTTAGTTACAAGTTATCTCAATAAAGGTCTAATTATAGGAAAAATATAGGCACATATACTGTATGTGTTAACTGAGCACTGCAATGACATGGACACATGTAAATTATCGACCCTTTATAAAATTACATTCAAAACATATCCACAGTTTAATTTTCATGAGATGAATATGTACACATTTAATATCATCACCGCAGGCAGTCGGCAATTACTGTATAATAAGATTTACAAAGCAAATACTGTCATAGTATTCTGTCAAGGCAAATTCCAGCATTGAAATAAGATTAAAAATGCACAAAAGTATAATTTTGTTCCACATAAAATATGTATTCATTCATCGCTTTCATAATTATTTCATAATATCCAAGTATTCTGAAAAAAAACATCACTGTTCTCTTGTGGGTGACAATAAAAAGATAAAAACATACAATCGTCCGTTCTCATGAATGCATCGAGAAGTAGCAGCCAGGTCAGAAAACATACAAATATAGATTTGACTCTAGGATTTACGCTAATCTAAACAAATGCTTTAAAGGCTTTAAAAAGGGTGCACTGTAGTTTTGGCCATCTCTGCCTATGTCAACCATCCCCCATATTTGTGTCTTTGCTTGTTCGCAGGAAACGGGGAGGCCAAAGGAATGTACTGTACACGGTGTGGCAGGTGGAATGTCTCCATGCTATCCTGAGAGCTTCTCCTCAGCTTGAAGACATCTGAGCACGTATAAAATCACCTGATAGCAGAAAATATATTGTTCCTGTAGAAGGGAGAAGAGCAGTGATGAGCATGGAGAGTTTGGAGCATTAATGGTATTATATTTGCACACTGGATGTCAGGGATAGAAAGGGATGAAAGATTACCTCTGTTTGGACCATTCCTTGTCGTTGAAGCCTCATGTTCCTCACAACGTCTGAAATATCAAACTGAAACACAAATTGTTTGTTAGCGCACCATCTTTCAGAGCAAATTAACTGCAAACTGTTAAACATGCACAGTGGAACTTCTATCACTGCATCCTGTCACTTTTGTCTAAAGAATAAAAACACATCCCCTCATTTCTCAATCAGAACAGGGTTATTTTCTCTCTAAACCAATCTGTTCTGTCGAGAAAAAAGTTCAGAAAATGTTAATTTGAACAAAAGTGAAAACGCAGATTCACAGCAACAACGGAGATTTTAGAACGACCCCGAAACGCTGGCTTGTCGCTTACGTCCGTGTCCTTGCTGATGAGCCCCAGCACCACGTCGATGCAGATCAGGGTCCCGGAGCGGCCGATGCCCGCGCTGCAGTGTGTGATGATGGGGCCGGACTGGTGGATGTGTCTCATGTAGGAGATGAAGGTGAGCAGGTGGGAGGGCTGAGAGGGGGTGCCGTGGTCCGGCCAGCCCGTGTAGTTCAGGTGGGTGACCCGCTGGATCTCGTTGGTCTGAGAAAAAAGGGCCAAAGAGGATTTATTTTTTAAAACCACCTGAATCAATGCTTAAAGTACACAGAGCCGACAAGGACTAAGAGATAAGAGCATGATAGGAGAGTCTAGTGGTTAGGGAGTTTGACTCCGAGCCGAAAAAGCACTGGGTTTTTAGACCCCAATGTCTGCGGTCTACCTGGAGGTATCCATGTGTAAGACCGTTAACCCCTACCTGCTCATTCAGGAAATGTTTGGAAGGAATCCCCTGTACGTCGCTTTGGATCAAATATTTAAAACACTAAATAGCAAATAATAAATAGACAATTGTGGACAAACGCTGATGTGGCCTAAATTACATGGAACCCCAGAGAGTAAGGAATATTGTGAGAAAGTAGGATAGGATAGTCCCCGGTAAATCAGTGTTCATTGGATAAAATTGAATTGAATCATGAGCGCACCTGTACGTCTTTGACCTCGATGAAGCGGATGACAAAGTTCTCCAGGTACTGATCCTTCACCAGCGTGACCTGTAACCTCTCGTCCACCATCTCCGAGGTGCTGGGCGTGTCGGGCCAGTACCGCTGACATTTCACCTTCCCGCCTTCCACCTCCTGGGTCATCATGGCGATCACGTTGGACTTCTGCTCCCACACCATCTGCCAGAAGTCGCCCAGCGTGGTGGGCAGTGGTCCCTGGCAGGCGATGAACGAGTAGCTCTCCTCCTTCACCGTCATGGTGATGAAGTTGGCGTTGATGTAGCCGCCATCTTGGCCCAGGGTCACTCGCGTTGTATCGACTGGAGAAAAAAATATCAATAATAAGAATCTGCTTTAAAATATACATTATACAAACAATAAAATAAATAAATAAAAGTATACCTCAAAATATAAAAAATGTAATATTGGTATAAAGCTATTGAAAAAAAAGAATAATTCCATAACTGATAATAAATTAATAATATATATTTTTAAATCAAGGTTTAAGTCAAATTTGCTCACATGGAACAATGTTCTTGTAGCGATTCTTCTTTTTGTTCTCCTTAGTTTGACCTATCAAACAGTCGTCCAGCGGCTGAAGGTTCTGAAGATTCTTGGATGGAAACAAAAGATAAATGTCAATCGTCATCATCATCATCATCATCATCATCAAATGGAGGTTAATGGGGGATGATGATGTGGATAAGTGATCAGTACCTCAAACTCCTGCAGGGGGACCTTCTGCTCCAGCAGCCCCCTCATCATACGGACCACCGCGCTGAGCTTGGTCCCCGTGTACTGGCCGTCCGGGACCACCTTGACCAGGGGCAGCGAGGTCAGCTCATCTTCGCTGATGATGGGCCCGTCTGGGGGGGAAATGGTTGGTGGAAGGGATCAACGTACTGGGGACAAGCGTTGGCTGATGTTGAAATATATTGGATAGTTATGTTTTTATGTGGAATGTATAGCTAGAGAAACCACTGAACATGTTGTTTCCTTTGCCAAATTAGTTCTTTTTTATCCTGAGTAATTGTAACAGAAGCACTTTCGCTCCCATTACCATTTAAGTTATCTAAATCCAAACAATGAACCCCTACCCCCTATCAACCTCTTATAGTAATACAGAGGTAAAAACAAACCATTCAATTCTAACTGACTTCCAGAATCGAGAAAAACATCTTTATTCCCAGTTCACTACAAACCAATCACATGAAAAAAATGATCAGCAAACTCTGTATTTTTCTGTGAACTCAAACAGATCTCGTTGTTAACTATCGGCCACTTGCTAACCCCATATCCTCTATATGTTCAGCGGGGGCAAATTAATTTGCATTGATCAGTTAAAGTTGATACAACAATCAATCTATAAGCTGCTTCTTGAGAACGGGCTAAACTCAGTTCTGCTTGATTGTCAGTCATCTGATAACCGTGATTGATTATCTAATAAACCAATCGCTGCGCAGCACTCACCGTCCGGCCTGCTCATGTCTTCCATGGGAAGCTCATCGCTCCCCCATGTGATGGCATCTTCCTCGGGCTGCCCGGCGCTCATCTGCAGATAGCTGTGGGCAACGACAACACACAACATGGTTAAAGGCGCTGCAATTTGTATTTGTTAAAATAAGGGTTGAATGGCTATATTCCAACAGCCATCGCTGATATGGTGTTTGGTCAGTAACATAGGTCTCGCAGTCCCTTCGCTCTGCAGTAAACTTTCTTTTTTTGTCTGGTATCCCGTTGCCACTTTATCCAATCAGGAGAGAGAACTCTATAAAGAGGCGGTCCGGGTTTCAGTGTTGACTGACAATGGCAGAACATGCAAAGCTACTTGGGAGATTCAAGTGCTCCCAGGAACGGCTTACACAACCAAACACGGC